>JAULBR010105296.1:0-10765 GCA_032355825.1 Melanodrymia aurantiaca | reverse complement strand
GGGTCTTTTATGTGCACTATCCCATAGACAGGATAGCACACACCACAGAATTTGATAAACCAGTCGTGGATCACTGGTTGGAATAGAAAATAGCCTATAAAAAAATTTCTGCTGTGGAGGATTGATCCCTCGACCCATCCCGCCACAGACAGACACTCTACCTCTAGACTAATAGGGAAGAAAAGTTAGTGTGTCGTGAGCACAGTTCTCAGTTGTTTTGCGTAACCCTTTTCTTTTGTAAGATTTTAATATTTATCAGTTCTTTAAATGCAATACAAAAAACTCTATGTTATGGAAAAAACATTAATTGTTTTTAGATTAGAGGAAAATATGCATTCTGAGCCAAATCCAACATGGCAACAGGATTTTGTATACATCGACATTATTCTATGAAAAACTTCGTTTAATACATCAATCAATATTTACACATTAATACAGGATGATAAATGTTTGATGAGTATATCCTACCACTGCCAGTATTGAGCCTCAACATATCTGGTAATGGTTATTCAAAATGAAATGGGTTAAGTAAATTTTTTCGTGTAATCCATGAATATGAAATCAGAATCTATTTATCTAGAGTAGTTAAGTAGCATATTGACAATTCTAAATACATGTGAATATGTTGTATTTATCAGAAGTTAATGTTAATATATTAGTTAATAGTTAAGTAGCATATTGACAATACTGTAGATCCTGAAATTAATGCGATCATTATATTAATGCCAAAAATGCGAGTGCAAATTATTTGCATTAATAATGTAATGCATTTATGTTAACTGATTGCTACACAAACGTGTTGTTAGAAAAAGTACTATATCAAAGGAAGACCACTCGCATTAATTTCATGTCGCATTTTAGTCTGACCACCCTTACTCGCATAAATTTAGTGACGCGTTAATTTCATGATCTACAGTATACAGTCGAAAACGGTAATATCGAATATCTTATGGAAGTCAGCGGACAAAAATATAACTGTGCTTACGACTGGTGCCACTGGTAGAGGAGGACATGCCCAACTTTCGCGAATATCTGGTATCATCACTGTTTTGTCATCACGGCTTTGTCGGAATGTCCCTTTGGCTCTGTCTTGTGTAGAGATACGCATTTGACGATGTCAATCTTTTATCGTTTAGATTTGATAAATCGAATGTCTGAACAAACCGGATTTCGATGACCAGCGAGAGTAAAGGAGATCTAGAAATCCTCTGATCTGAAGCGTATACCCTCAAACCGAGATGGCGCCGTTTTAGTGCATAATGTCTTGAAAGTGTTAGAACATCGTTGAAAGTGCGTGAAGACCGGTGACATAATGACGTTCCAGAAACACCACTGGAAGTCATTCTGTGATCAAAGCACTGCCTTTGCTTAGAATGTCTTTGAAACAACACGATCTGTGCAACTCTAATCGATCACTGTCGACAGTTTCCTGACAAATAGTGTAGCAAAGATATCGCCTGTGGTGTCTGCGAATAAGACACACACTGTTACTAGGGTCGTGGCTGAAGAATATTTCAAGGGGCAATCTCACCCCTTCGTATTCCGGGAGACAATGTCCGTTATTATCAGTAAATGGTTTTTTCTGACAAAGCAGCATTGTGTGTTAAAAGGGCAACTTTGACTTTCCAATTATTGGTGATGAACAACTCCCGGAAAGATTCTTTTTGAACTCGCTTTTTTGTTAAATGTCGCCGACTTCGTGATCAGTTAAAATAGAAATATAATAGGTTTGAAATGTACTGGGAAGGTTTCGAATTATTGTCTAGGTTACAGTGTATGTATGGCATCTGTCTCTTAAAGCTATTATTTTGAATTTAAGACGGATGTTACTGACGGTACTAAATACGAGCGTTTTTCGCGAACATTTTGTGTCATCACTGTTTAAACAGTAGTTTGTACTGTGCGTATGGAGATCGAGTTTAATCTTTTTGATAATATTTCTATTGTTAAAACTTCTGCAAGCACGATTTGTGCTTACCTCTTAAATTCGAACAAATGGCGGTAATACCTAAATAAATAAATAAAATTATTTAATAAATAAATAATATTTAATAAATAAATAAATAAATACATATTTTAGAATTAAATAGAATCCACGGCTCAGAGTATTCAGCGTTTGCCATTACGCGCTCGATTTGCCACGTGATCAGATTGACCCCTCACCCCTTTATTGATCTAAGACGAATACTGGCCCTGGTTCTATGAACAAAATATGTTAATTTATCTCTATGTTGACAAATACAATATTATATACGAGTGTATTTGATCTAATGCGGTAATCGTTGTTGAGACCAGTGAAAGAAAACATCATTCGTCATCGTCATCCTGGTGTGGCTAGCCTTGTGCTTACACAATTAATTACACGCACGAAGACGTTGAAGAGACGGAGAAAAAACAGTTATAACTGATCGCCGGAACAGAGTGCTTTAGAAGAATACACACACATGGCCAGGAGATCCCACATCAAAAATGAAACTAGAAAACTCAAAAAGCAGACGACTGGAAACAAGAGTATAGTTAAATTATTATAAACAGACAATGGTCAACTTGACGTTTCAGACATTGGTCAACTTGATTTTCAGACATTAGACAAAATGGTGTTTACAAACAGTGGTCAACATGGCGTTTACAAAAATGGCTAAATTGGCGTTTACAGACAGTGGTCAAATTGACGCCTCACACTGTGGTCAAATTGGCGTTTAGAGACATTGGTCAAATTGACGTTAAAGGCCATGGTCAGAATGGTGTTTACAGGCAATGCTAAAATGGGCGTTTAAGAAGTTATGAGAATAATGTTTACAGAAAGTGATGAAAGCTTTATTTATAGATGCACAATATATCAACGTATCAACATATATTTAACTCGTCCAAGGGTCTGATATAAAATTATAGTATGTTTAAAGAGAAACTTGAGTTTGAACCTTATTTTAATATTGTTAATAAACAAGTGTACACTATCTTCCTTAGATGCCGTCTTGCCAATAACTTATTACCAAAATTTAATGTAAAAGGATGGTGGATGAATATATCATATGAAAATAGATGTTGTGTCTATTGTACTGCAAATGATGTGGGAGGTGAGTTCCATTATTTATTTATACGTACAAACCTTTAAGTAGACAGGTGTACATTAAAAACAGCTACTCATTTGTAAAACAATATCGGCACTCTGAAACAAAGTGTAAATCCATTGAAAACAATTCTCCTAAGATTTCTATTTGAAATAATATTATGATTTATTGATGTTTTTCTTTTTCAATAATTGTCATGTACAGTTTATATTGTTTTGTATCAACGTGTTCCTCAAATGCCACAGACTGGTGGCCATAAGAGTAATAAATGGTCTGTTCTGTTCAGATAATGGGCAAAATGGTGTTTACAGACCTTGATCAATTTGTGTTACAGTGGACAAATTAGTGTTTACAGACAGTCATCAAAATTGCGTTCAAGGATAGTGATGAAAATAATGATTACAGAAAGTGATGAAATTTGTATTAATAGATATGTAATACATAAACGTTGATTATTACATGTACATCTATTAACTAAATCTAGCTTTAAGTTGATTTAAGCCGTTCACGCTAACTGTTATAACTCGTGTAGGTTTCTCATACTCATTTCGTGAATGAAAATATTTACCTACAAGATCCGTAGCGCTAATTTAGTCGCTGCAATTTCACGATCTTCGTGATATATTGTGTTTATAAAGTTCTTGTTGACAGTTATTGTACCACTTGCAATCAGCAAGAATATTAAGGGGTTGTGAATGGAACTGTGTACGATGACCACGTCCTCTGCCTAACTAATGCAGAAAACAGACCTACTCGTGGACAGTTTGTACAACAGCTTGTCAGTAAGTTGTTCTAAGCCATGTTAAACGGACATTACTGAGATTAAACCCATGATGTCTAGGTTTCAGACGAGTGCCACCGTGCTTACCCAGCTAATGCTGTTTGTAACATATGGCTGGCTAATTGAGCCTGTTTCATGATTAAACATAATAGTTACTGACATATTTTGTGCTTACAATATCAATGTGTTTTTGGTCATTCCAATGGTTATAATGGCTCAATGTGTACTTTTACCTAAACATTTTTTAGGATCGGGTCGTAGTTCAGCGCAAGAGCGTCAGTTTGAGGTTCGATACGTCGACTGATCGATCCTCCTCAGTGGACCCGTTGGGTAAATTCCCGTTCCAACCAGTGATCCACGGCTGGTCTATCAAAGGCTGTGGTATGTGCTATCCTATATGGGAAAGTGCACATACAAGATATATTGCTGTTATTCGAAAAAGAGTAGCCTATGTGGCGGCAGGTGGTTTCCCTGTGACCAAGTGTCGATCGAACCATGCGTTTGGCATCAAATAACCGCTGATAAATAATCAATGTGTTCCAGTGGTGTCGTTAAATTTTAGATGCGCAAGCACGGTGACCTTCGTCTTAAAACTAGACATTGCCTTTCAGACAGATTGCACTGCATGTGCGAACCATATATACGATTGTAACATGTTTCCTGCCCTTTTAGTTACTAACATTCCAAACATTGGTAGTTGGTAGCTTAACATGAACTTTCTGGCTAGAATAATTATTACGTAAAACATTATTGGATGAAAATGTCTAAGGACCATAATATTATTAAGTTACTAAAATCGCATTGAATATAAATTATACATGTAGTTATTGATATTCTAAGCAATAAAATGTAAATAAATAGTCATTTGCATACATATAATTAGCTGGAAACATGTTAGAATAGAATTTAGTGCGCATATCTAGAAGTAAAGGAATGTGGCGTTGACACATTATGGCTTGAAACGGATGCCTCCTGTGGGGAAGGCTATTCTCCCGTTAGAACAATTGAAACTGTGCTTTATATGTGATTCCGTCACGTATTTGTTGGAAATCCCTCCTCAATCTAGTACATATATTTAACCTGGTAATAACTATCAATTCCTCTGTAGACAATTCCTACATTGCATAGTGTAAATCAATATACAGCCTGGGTACAGCCACTTGCGTGTCGATGATGATAGTCGCTATATCCGGTGTGAAAGGAAGAGATAAGAGAAAACCGATTGAAAGGCGGGATTCGATCTGTTTAAAAAGCAGCAAACACGCCTGGAGCAAGACGTAAATTGAAAATGATCGTGTTTCTAAGACTGGATCATATTTAGTTCCTCTACAACACTAAATCCCTTATATTCCTTTCCGCTTCAGCTTGCTGTAGATTTACAAATAGCGTACGCTCAGCTTTAGTGGATAGCACTAACGCGGCGAAGCACGGCCATATAATGCTGCAATTCTATTCAAAAAGATAAAGTTGATTTCTTTCATGAAAGTGTTGTTGCATATTGATTAATAATCATCATTAGCTTTTGGCTGTAAAATAGACGGATATTTCGACACGTGGATTCGGATGTGTCCCGCTGTTTCCGTACAGGTTACTGTTTTTCTATTTACAGCAATGGACTTTTTACATGAATTATTTTCTCACTGACGTGATAGAGCACACCAGACCACTGGTTGGTAATGAAAGATCTACGGATCTACCCAACACGATCGATCATTTAACTGCACAACTCCTCATTAGACATGTTGTATTTGTCCCGTTCCAACCAATCGTTGGGCTCTGGTTGGAACCGGAAGAAAAACAGCTTATCCTGTGAAGAGGAACGATCGTTTTATACGACACTGGTCGGGCGGACTGTCTAACCACACGACACTGGTCGGGCGGACTGTCTAACCACACGACACTGGTCGGGCGGACTGTCTAACCAGTGCAGTAAATGAGATCCAGTAGTGAGTGAGAGATGTGAGATTAATGAAAATTGAAATGTCAAACACAAGTCTCTTGTGACATCACATCTTATTACACATAATGTAATTAGTAGTGCACAGACCGAGTTCATTGTTCCATTCTAGGTTACCTCGTCTGTACCACGTTGTCTTCCGTCTTACCCCATCATACGAGTAATCACGTCGGTCATTCCAATCAACTATTAACTATGCTAAAACACATTAAATTTGGGTTATAGATAGGGAATAACTATAAACGAGCTACCAAATATTATCCAGTTATCTTGATACTATAATATGGCAGTGATATTAATATTACATTTATGACCTTACTTGGATGTTTGGTGGCAATACAATCAAAGTCATTTTAATTCCATCTAACACCGAAACCAACATGAATACCACCAAGCATGTAACAAGTTATTCCAATTTCGTGAGATTTATCATGGAGAAAATATAATATAATATATATATGTCCCCGGTTATGTATAATGGACTGTTTATATCTTATGTTTCCCGATTATCGTATTCATAAAGTCAAGTTTGAGCAATTACGTTTACAGCGCAGTAAAAAAAGGTAGCCTATACAGTCAGTCATCACACATGTACTTGATGGGTTTTCACATGTAAACAATCATCCAAATACATTGTTTATAATCACTTTAATCCTTTAGTTATATAACCAGAACTCAACCGGCAATAACACAAACAGATTCTTATTTGTTTTGCTTTCTTTCATACGAATAACAAATCAAAAAATGTATCTCATACTCAGGAGTATATAAACATAATTGAATAGCATAGGAAGAAAAAGAAATGAAAATCGCGGGAAGACTGATCATGTTACAACCCCTGAATGTACTATTATTAAAATCAAACTGTTTCAAAGAGGAAGACACTGGCTGCGTGTGCCCCGGAAGCCTCTGGTCTATGTGATGCCTGTGTTTGCATTGAAGCAGTGTTCAGTCGATTGAGCGCTGCTTTGAGAGGCGATGCAATCTAGCCTGCAATCTAATGGGACAGCGCCAGCTCAATACAGCCAATGAGAAACCGATAAGATAGAACGCCAAGTCAGATTGCTTTTATCACCGTCAAAGTCAATTTCTTTAGTAGTTACCTGTCAGGAATGTTCTGAGATAACAATAACGTAACAAAACACGGCTTGTTTGGGAATACTACCACGTGTATGGCACCAAGTCATATGGACTTTTACAATGGCTTTGTTTGGGAACAATCGTCCCTTTCGACGATTTTTATTTCAGCGCTTTGATAAAAGTGGGCTCATGCCAAAGAAGTTTTATCTGAAAGAGCACACTTTGAAAAGTTTCGTATCCCAACTGTATCTAGGATTATTTGGCAACTGTAATGCTTTTTAAAGATAAGATAATACACGTAATATGTCAGAAAACATCCACAGATGATTCATTTCAGTGTGTCGCTTTTAAAGCCATGATGGTTCAGTTGGATACTTTGTTTAACGGCTGTCGCGTTACCATTTGGTTGATTAGCTTTGTATGGATTACACGGATACCGGACACTCATCAGTTTTTGTCACATCACGTTAGGAGAAATGCACATAATACAAATCGTAAACATTTGCGGTTTTTACGTACCCACACGAATAAAATGGGTGTCTTTCCTGATAAGGTTGACCACCCAACGAACAACACCCATAAAGAAAGACACCCAGCTACCAAAGGACTGACAGAGGAATCAACATATCATGCAGATCTAGTTCAAAGCACTACCAACGTGTTTTTAAAAAGTAAAAAGCCAAATCTGGAAACGATTGACACAAATACGTATCCCAATAAAGGCTTGCTTCAATTATGGAATATTACAAATGGGCGGAATTCGCTCCAAGGTCCAAACAGTGTAACTGAACCCCCTTTCAATTCCACTACCAACCGTCTACGATTTATTAATGAACATGTAAAAGTAAGAAAACGAAAAAAATATACAACAGGCCAACACCCTAAACACGGGAATCATCATAGAGCGAACAAAAAAGTTAAACTGTACATCGGCGGATTGTTCGAACTGTCTGGGAGCGAGTATGGAGCGAGTGGCAGGTCTGAGCTTGACGCTGCTCTCCTGGCGGTACAACACGTTAACAAACTACACGTCATTCCTGGATACGAACTCGAACTCTTGTATAACGACACAAAGGTAAGCGTATCTTCATTAAACGATCAATGCCGAGTTTTAAGACGGACTCCACCGTGCTTGCGCATCTAATTCTAGTTGTAACGTATTCTCGGCTCATGAAGCATTTGTATACAATTTAATTATTTACAATATCATATATGTATATCCGATGTGTTTGTAGTAGCTTATTAAGATTCTTGCACCTTTTTCTACAACCATTTGGCACGAGACAAATTATTGTAGGCAAAAGTTCACATGAAGTTATTACAACTGTTTGGATAACTAGAAACCCATTGGATACCCATATATTGACATTGTGAGCAATACGATGTAGGTAAATGTTAATGTTAATAATATAAGTGCTCAATGAGCCACACTTAATATGTTGCAAATAGGATTAGATGCTCAAGCACGGTGGCACTCGTCTTAGAACTAAACATTGAACATTTAATTAGTGTCAATTGTACATTGCCTTTTATATCCAATGGTTTCAGATTTTGGTGGATGATACAAATCGCATGTGTCACAGCGTTATCAATGTAAACATAAAATTGATCAAATCGTATCTCCGTATGGGACAGTCCAAAGAGATATGTCAACAGAGCCTTTACGGTAAATATAAACACAATGATAAACGGTGATGTTCGTCTTCTTACGCCGACAAAGAATGTAATGAAATATCTACATGCAATACAGACAGTCTGAGTATTCATTGTCATCTAACATCGGCATATCCGTCTGGCTTAGACGTTACATCACCATAGAGAAGTTGAAACTTTCCAAATGTAGCATGGTAGAAATTCAGAGGCTATTTCACGATATAAGGCATCATTAAAGGTACACTGCCGAGTTTGTTGATGGACGTCACCGTATTCCTTTACGTGTGCATCCTACGTTATTTGATAATGTTTCTAACTAATAGGGCATTTCTTATTATTATTATTAACATTAACACTAACTTACATCGTAATGCTTACAATATCAATAGCATAGCCTATATAATTATGGTCATCCAAATTATTATACATATAGTCTAGTCTAAATTAATTTGCATCGTACTAAATTATTGTAGGAAAAAGTTTAAGGAACATAATATAATTAAGCTATTACAAAATTATTGAATATACATCATTTATTGCAAGCAATAAAAGTTAATTAAATATTCATTTTAAAATAAAAAATACTCTATTAACCAGAAATATATTACGAACAGCATTAGATGAGCACGTACGATCGTACCCGTCATAAAACTCTGGACTGTACCTTTAAATAGTATAACGTATCATACACGAACATCACGGACAAAAACAAAATGGCTGTACACACAACGAACGACAGATTGCACTGGTCAGGCAGAATACGTTTATATATATTCCTCTGATTTTACTGTGATTCGTTAGTACACTCCATCTCCGACTTTGTCAGATTGTTCCTTCAACACGGCCTTGCGTGGAGATACGTTTTTGGCTGCGTTACTGTTTTCAATTATACCGTGCATAGACTGGTGAATATGTCTGATGCAATACCTTACATGAATCTGTTTTACGCGTTTTATCGTTTCGATGATGAACGTTGATAAACAATAGTTATTATTGTGATTACGAACTTTCGCGAACACCAGGGGCTAAATTCACAAGACATCGTAAGTCTGGTTTACGACTGGTTGTGGACGTAAACGTAAGTATAGAAATGTCATTCGCTGACAGTTAGTGATACGACTATAGTAAGTAGCTGAGATGTAATGGATTTGTGATGATTTGTTTTATATTATCTGCTGACACTAATCGTTCCTGGAGCCAATTATGTTTAATTATATTTTGGGAAACACTTTTATTCAGATATTTACATTTACATCCATCACTAGTCGTAAATATTTTGTGAAATTGGCTTGTGATATCATCACCGCTTTGGTTGTGGTTCGTGAGTACATCTCATCTCTACTTTGTCATAATATCCCCTCGACTCGGCCTTGTGCAGAGATAAGCATTATGCCATGTCAATGTTTTGTCGTTTAGATTACTATGTTCAATTTATCACATTGTGCTCTTGATTAAACAAACTATATCGCTGATCTCAGCAGACATAATGACGTTGTTTTGAGGCAGTCACGTTATGTACTGTATCCATTTGCAATTTAAAATATTGGATTTGTATAAAGTTATGTCTTCCATGCTATCTTTCCGCATCTTATTTATAGTGATCCGAACGTCGTTTGGTGGAGCACGAGTTAATCAGAAATAAGGATAATGTACGCAAGTCCGTGCGTACCACGCATACTAATGATACAATATAGCAGCAAAACGTGGTGGAGGTCATGTCTGTCCCGACCATTAGCAAACATCCTCGCACACCAATACAGCATTTGTATGCAGCGTCCGCGGTCGCGCGATGTCGTGCAATGTCGCGCTCTTTGTAACCAACACATCTCCAGTATCCACTTGAATTTCATACTAATATAATAATTACTGCGTCTTAAAGCCCCTCGTTCCAATTGAAGAGGGATGCTGTAAACGCGCCATTCAGAGCGTTAATAATTGGAATGCTATAAACATGTTCGAATTGTATTTCCATAAGGAGAGTCCAGATATATTATTATGTTTAACAAAACCGTCGTGTGATACACACATAAAGTACTGTTATCGGTGGTGACACCATGTGTTCACAAAAGACGGTCGTATTCTGCCCTGCCGGTGTCAGAAATCGATAATCAAGATTCAACCTCTACTTTTATTATCCTTATAGTTTAGCATAAACGAGTTCGTAAATTCCATACGAAGCACACGTGTAATAAAGATATCTTTATTACACACTTGTGACGTCAT
>JAULBR010105295.1:0-20619 GCA_032355825.1 Melanodrymia aurantiaca | reverse complement strand
TTCCTCTGAGACCATGTGTCAATATAACCATACGTCTGACGTCCAATAACCGCTGATTTATAATCGATGTGTTTCTATTGGCGACGTTAAATAAAACAAACTTTCAAAGGTTGTGTGTGTGCTAACCTGTCAGTGGGAAAGTGCACATAAAAGATCCCTTGCTGTTGTTCGAAAAATAGTAGCCTATGTGGTAGCAGCATGTTTTATCTGACCAACTGTCAATATAACTATGCATTTGACATCCAATAAACAGATAAATATTGTTTAGAAAGTGGAAGCCGTTGTTTAGGCTTGACCCTGGCATAAACGTCACACATGCGTGTTGACGATTTCCGGGAGTTGTTCGTAATGGCGGGAAACGCACACGATGAATAAAGAGTAATTCAATGAACCAATGTCTCAGTAATCATTCTGTGAAGTCAGAACAAATATGTTTTAAACTCCATGTCTGTGGCAGTTAGTATCTCTGAAAGTTGTACATAATTAAGCTCCTGATTCAATTTTAAATACTGTAAACTTGATTAATATTGAGACATGTTTTGTGGTTTTTTATGACAATACACACCTTAGCACATGTTCAATACGTTTAAATTTCGTGGATGACCGTTGGTATCTGTGGAAAAAAACCCAGCCAATTTTACAGATATCTGTGCATCTGCGAACACTAACCGGGTAAGTAATGTGTGTGTATAAATTTCGTGACTTTATGTTTACAGTATGTTTACAGTTAATTAAAGCAGTTAATTTAGCCATGTCATGCAGTTGTTCTTTTAAAAGTTGTCTCCCTGTTTGTTTGTTTGTTTGTTTGTACATACACAACTTGGTAAAACAATTGTTTTCTAATTTTAGACGCCAAATACCCCGGCCAAGTTAAAAAATTGAAACGCATCAAAAAACCAAATAACGCCACCATATATTTCCAACATCTTATCGATGTTTTTTTTTTTTTACCAGGCAAAGTTTCCAACCATGGACGAATGTCTAGCAGAGGCTGAGCGGCTGCGCACAAAAGCCGATGTGTTTGAATGCTGCATGTTATATATAATGTCAACATCTTCTGAACAGGGCTTACGTATTGGCTTGGAGAAAGTTAAAGGTATTTCCTATTTGCTGAATTTCTCTGCATATTTTGTTCCAACAATTGATCCATGACTGGTTCATTAAAGACAGTGGTGTATGCTATTCTGTCTGTGGGAAAGTTCACATAAAAGATATAATAAATGTATGCAATTATGTATTTGCATATAACTCACACTTTTCACGTCAAAATAGTGAGGGATTTGTCATTTAACTTAGACGTCTACACTTGCACAATCTAAATGCAGTTCCAAATTCAGACTGCATTCTTGTCCTGACACTTAAGTTTATCAACATCTGTGGTATATTTTGTCCCGCTCATCTTCAGATTACTAGCATATGGGGTGGTGATGGGTTAACATGTATACTCTTGATGTTCCTGTTCTAAATTGGTCAAATTCAGTTTAACGACTGTACATGTCATATCATTTTGTTTTTTGTCACAGGAGAATTGAAACAGGACTTGTGGAAAGTGGATACTGTTTGGGAATATCTTCAACTTATGTCTTGCATCAAAACAGAGAAACTACAGCAAAACACAAAGTAAATTAACAGGAAATAATATTTATATTTCCTTATAGTAAAAACGTAATAAGTTAATTTTCAATATTCTCTAGACTTCTAACAAGTTAGAGTGGCATTTAGAAGAGTGGTATAATGTCTGTTTACGGTGTTGTACGTCACAGTTTCAATACTCCTTGTTTGCAGACTCACTTGACGTTTTTGTCCATTCCAACCTGTACAGGAAGTTGGGCATAGCTCAGCGCAAGAGCATCTGCCAGAGGTTCGATAGGTTGAAGGATCCATCTTCCTCACTGGACCCGTTGAGTTATTTCCTATTCCAAACCAGTGATCCACAACTGGAATATCAACAGCTGTGGTGTGTGCTCTCCTGTCTGTAGGAAAGTGCACATAAAAGATCCCTGACAGTTGTTCAAAGAAAAGTAGCCTATGTGGCAGCAGCGGGTTGCATTTGACATCCAATAACTGGTGATTAATAATCAATGTGTTCCAGTGGTGTCGTTAAACAAACTTTATCTTTTATCCAACCTAATGTACAACTGGTATAAACTTTCCTAAGCATATAAAAGTTGACTTATTGCTTTTTTAGAAGAGTGAAATCTATAGCTGCAGAGCAGATTTCTTTCACAGAGAATGTGGAGAGATTGTAACATTAAAGAAATAACATGTGAACTTTGATCTCTTGTGCTTTCAGGATGATGTATGAACTGTTAACCATGACAGCCTATGTTGGAGCACTTGTAGCCATACGTCGCCAGTACTACAGTATTGTACCAACTCTGTTTGAACATGCCAGGTATTCAACTCGCAGCTCTATAGTAATATACAAAAAACACATTTGATTTCATTTATTGACATAATGGTAGATGTATTATATAGCCCATAGATTTGGTACCAATTGACATAACAAATTCCCTCTAAATAATCAGTCAGTCAGTCAGTCAGTCAGTCAAAGCTTTGTTGGGGATGCCCCTGTCCACTTAATGTTCAGGCACCCCTCCCCATGGGCACGGTCCATCATCAAAGGTCGGGACCCAGTGTCAAGGCTGTACTCATGGGGAGCCTCTAGAAAAGCTATGCTGAGCTTTTATTTATTTCAGAAATGTTTCCTTTTCTTTGTGTTATTTGCTATTGTAAAACAAGTATTTTGCACTATTTATTCTTAATTCTGTAATTGAAGGACATTGCTACAGAAAGAACATGTGGATGTCCCGCTATCAAATGACCAGATATGGTCCGAACTCGTTGCATGGAAAGCTGTACATAACAATAATTTAAACAGGTAATATTTAAAAAAAAAAATTATGTGTTTGTGTTTATAGGGAACATTTCAGGTAGTCTTTAATTTCAGTTAAAGTGATAAAAACGCAGTTACTGTTAAAAAGAATGACACTATCAAACAATAATTAGATACTGGTTGTCTTTGATTTCAGTTAAAATGATGAAAGTAGTTACTGTTGAAAAAGAAAGCCTCTTTCAAACAATGATCTCGGATAATGATGGTCTTTAATAATTTCAGTTCAAGTTACTGTTTAAAAAGAATACCTATCAAACCATGATTACAGATGGTCTTTAATAATTTCAGTTCAAGTGATGAAAATGTAGTTACTGTTTAAAAAGAAAGCAGCTATCAAACCATGATTACAGATAGTATTTAATTTAATTTCAGTTCAACTGATGAAAACGTAGTTACTGCAGAAAAAGAAAGCTGCTATCAAACATTGATGAGGCGAGTTGGGAAGGAGATGTCGCCGGTTGAGCTGGGACCAGACTGTGTTGCCAGCTCACACCTTCCATCACACTCCGATGTCCACGTGTCCATCATTTCTGGACAAAGAGTCCAGGTTAGATTTATCAACAAGCTCTACTCGTTCTAGTAGATTCTGTTAAAACATGGATCCAGCTGTATTCCTACTAGTTGGTTTAATGACACCATTGGAACACATTCATTATTAATCAGTTGGTATTGGATGTCAAACGAATGGTTATATCTACACGGTCACATAGTAATAAACCTGATGCCGCCAGATAGGCGAGGGATCTTTTATGTGCATTTTCCCACATACAGGATAGCACGCACCATGGCCTTTGATAAAACAGCTAATATTCGGAGCTGTAAATTTTCTCGATTTCTAAAAGCACTAAATTCATGATATGTTATTTTCGCATTGAAGGTAAGGTATTTTTCAATGAATATCATTGCTAGTAATTGTTGGCATGATTGTAATTTTTTCGCTTAAATAATATTAAAAACGATAATTACATACCTGCAAACAATACCCATTTTACAGTAATTAACAATGAATTAGGCTGTTGTTAAAAATATATTCTTTATCTTTTCTGGTGCAAAATGTGTTGCATTAAATGGGCAGTTTACTTCATATTAATAGATTGTGATTCATTTCATAACGTGCTTGTGTAAAGTAAATAATTATTACAAAATTTTTGTGCATTATAACAAAATGCAACATTTTAATTTAGGCATCTGGCATAGGAGAAAAGTATATGTTGAAAACAAATTCTGTTGTCATCAGTTCTAATTTTATCCATCTATTTAATTTCTTTTCTGTTTTCATGCATCTTTAGGGTATAACTGTAGAATTATTTGTCTATTTCAGGGACTTGCATATTTTTTGGAAGATGGAAAATCAGCTATTTCAGTAAATGAAGCTCTGATGTGGGCCAAGGTTAACCCTTTCTCACCTCTAGGGTCTGGCATGAGAATCAATCCATTTTGAAATATTACAGTAATACGATTAAGAAGAATGCATATTACAAATAATCTTTTCTGGTTAGCAAATTGATTTGCTACAAGCTGTGTATATGGTTTGGTACAAAAGAAGTTAATATTATTAACAAATAAAATAGTGCTACAAATCATGTAGTAAACTACATATGTATAAAATACTAAACGACTCGAGTTCCCACAAGAGACTATTTATTTACAACGAGATTGTTTTCAATCATTCATCACGATCAAAAGCGAGTGAATGTACATTAGAAAACACATCAGTTGTAATAAACGGTGTCTTGCGGGAACGAATATAGTATTTTATTTATTAAAACACACTCAAACAATGAAAACACAAGTTATGTGACAGAAATAAGCTGACAGAAACACCGTCCTGTGAACATTCCTATGGGTGAAGCATGATGATGTACAAGCTGCAATAGTTCGTGATGTCAGATGTTCTTTTCACAGGTCATGACCTTTCAAGAGCTGTTCCTCATATTGTGGTAGATTGATTTCTCTCTCACGAACTCAGTATCTGCAGTGTAATAAAAATTCATTCCTCATAACTGGTTTACTGGATAGGATATCCATTTTTATCAACTCAACCTTCCATGTATACCAAAGTATTCAGTTATATTTCTATCTTCTTGTATTCAGTACTTCTTCCAACATGCTGAATGTCAAGATCGTAAAAAAAAAGAAGCTAGCTGAAAAACTGAAACATTGTAAAACAGTTCTCTTTATAATGTTACCCCATATTAAAACACAGTTATGTAAAAAGTTTTGGTGGGGAATGTCCCATTATGCTGGTAAACCTATAACATGGATGTGGACAAATGTAGTCCGGTGGTTTCTTTCTTGTTGAATATGTTGTGTAAACCAAACAAACTATATGTCAAACATTTACATGTTTTTGTATGTATAGATGAATACATTATAATTTTGGTTTGAATTTTCCGTAACTTTATCTACGCATATCTACAAGTTTTTTAAACATGTATGGTTATGTATATGAAGTTGTTTTAAGTAGACCTGTATATCATAATTTTTAGGATATAATATTGCCGTTCTATTTGTCGGTCAAGATCTGTCATATTTCTAAATCTGATACTAAGGGGAAATAACTTGTTTACTTTTAAACTGCATAATTTGGAATTGAAAAATAATTGGGTTACCATGTTAAATATTTATTAGAAATTGTGCATTTAAATAAATATTAGACATACTCATATTACATTTGGACAAATATCCTTTGGTTTTTTTTTTTACATGATCACAGAAGACGTTCTATTAACTAGATTACTTTAGTTGACAAGTTGTGTAGACCACTATCTTCTACAACTTAAATTATTATATAGTTGTTACTGTTCATTGTTTATATGTATACAGCATGTTACTAAAATTATTGCTAAAACATTCCAAATACACTTTCAGAATATTAATATATATTTGTTAGAAATCCCATAAATCACATGAAATGTATGATAGACAACATTGGATATATTTGTATTAAACAAATCACTTCGTTGAAAAAGACAATGTAAAGCAATCACTATTACTCACTCAAACTTTAAAATGTTATATAGTTTTTACTGTTTACCAGTATTGTTTACATGAACATGCATGATGTATTATTATTATTATTATTATTATTATTATTATTATTATGTGCATGACTGACTGCATTTGAGGTTATTTATTAAAGTATATTTGATTTTATTTCTTTTTTTTATCAGATTCTGTAAGTAAAATTGTGTTTCGCATGAACAGCTTTATACTCTAAAAGAAAGAAGCATGTTATATTTTGTTTTTATAATTTTTTATTTTTTTATATTTTCTGCAATTATAATTGTTATATGTATTTCCTTTTATCAAGTTTATTGTGAATATTTACATTCCTCTGTGGGTGCTACAAGACAAGGAGACAAATGTTTTCTCCCCTTCACAACAAATAATTTTATATAAATAAAACAATTGTTTTCTCACTGAAGTATTTTTATGATTGCAAACATCAACAGAAAACATGCAGCTAAATAGTTATAGCACTTCTAAGGACATTGCTATTGTCTGAAGATGCAGCAGTGGTAACATTTGGCACCAAACCTTGTGATTGGGTGTCTTTAAATATGAAACAGGAGCCCGTTTCACAAAGCATTTACTAGTTGTGGTCGTAAACGTAAATACCCGGTATGTAACAAAAAGTGTTTCCCAAAATATAATTAAACATACTTGTGTCCAAGAATGAATAGTATCCTCGGGTAATACGTCACAAATTACCAAAAACACATGACGTCTCCGCTACTAACCATAGTCGTATCACTAACAGTTAGTGATAGAAATTTCTCTACTTACGTTTACGTCCACAACTAGTCGTAAACCAGACATACGATGTTTTGTGAAACAGGCCCCAGTTATCTACAGATAACAACACCTCATTAAAAGACAAAACAATAAATGTATTAACAGCACAACTGCGAGGCAACGTACAATTTATTATTTGATTATAATTTTGATAAACATAGCTTATAAGGGAATAACTTTTCATAGAAATATTTGCATCTTTAAAATAACCAAAGAATTTGGTCAAACTAAGTAAAAATTAAAATACCGAAAATTTTCCCTTAAATTATGTTTTATTATCTGACATTTTTGAACATTATTTAAGTCAATGACAAATGATTTATGCAAATAAAATGTTATTGTCAAGGCTAGTAAAATTGCCTGTTTCTTCATTTGTAACATTTTATTATGCGAAGAAATTTGTTTTTTCATGGTGGACCGTGGACGTGAATGTTCAAAACAAACTGGCCACACTGCGTAGTTACATTTTTGTATTAATGTTAAACCCTGCAATATCAGCATTTCTTATACTTTTTTTTATAACAAAGCCTACATGTATGCCTAAATACTGACGAGAAGCAAATAATAATTTGTGTTGCCTAAGCTAAATATGGCACATGAATCTTACAAAATATACTTTAAAAATATCAAATTACATCAATAAAACTACACTATACAGTATATTTAAAACATTAAATTATGTGATATGTACCAGTACATACTGTATCACTTCACGAGTATCTAAAATAAAATAATGTATGTAGCAAAAAATAAGTCAATTCTTTTCTTAGTACACTGTACTTAACAAAACATATCGCATTAAATTAGCCTGCCAGTGAGTGCATTTTAACCCAGCACTGAAATGAAGTTAATAAACTTATCTTACAGATAAAAATTGAGGTATGTACACTACAGTGTAAATGCATGACGATAAGATATAGAAAACTTGAATGCATGAAGATAACATGTCTACTGTTATCAATAGGTTATTTGACAAAACATTTGAGAGACAGGAAAATATTGAAAACTAAAGATTGCCATGATGGAACAAATGATTGAACTTTGACTGAATTAACTATAACCTAAACTGGTTACAATTTGCTCATAATTTCATATGGTTCTTAATTGTGTTATCACTTATTTAACTTGTTATTGTTCGGTCCAAAGTTTTGAAATATTATTTATGTACAGTAGTGCTAGGTACATGCCTATATTCCCATGCCACAACTTGTATCAGAGCAGTTTTAAGAATATTTCAGGCCCTGGGCAAAGCAATGTACTGCGGCCCCTAACCTTAATGTATCCATGCGATAAGACGGCATGGATTTGTATGAAAAAAACTATTAGCACTGAAAGATGTTTCTATAAAATAGACATAAATAGAGAGATAAAAAATACTAGCAAAACTGTATACATAAATCAACTACTTAATGTAAAACACAAGCAAAACACGTATAATTTTGTGTATATGAAGTGCAACATTGTTTTTTCTATTCCTATTCAACCACCACAACGGACAGACAAAGCATTCACCAACAGAAAATAAATATTGTGCACATGATAAGATAGGTACAAAAACAATAACCCACAAGCTGGATGGCATTAACTACTTACTATCCTGAGTTCCACATTTAATAGCCTCGGGCATCGGGCTAAATGTACCATATTCTAGAAGCACGGTTATATTACCAGTAACACCCACAACCTTCAGATGGAACATTCATCAATGAAAAATAAATAAGGTACGTACATGTATGGTACAAAAAAAGTTTGTTTGGTTAACGACACCACTAGAACACATTGATTATTAATCTAATAATCAGGGGTTATTGGATGTCAAATGCAGTTATATCGACACTTGGTCACAGAGGAAACCCACTGCTGCCACATACAATGTAGGCTACTCTTACCGAACAACAGAAAGAAATCTTTCATATGCACTTTCCTAGACAGGAGAGCACACACCACAGCCTTTAATAGAACATTCGTGGATCACTGGTTGGAACGGGATGTAACCCAATTGATCCCCTGATAAGGATCGATCCTTCGACCTATCAAGCCGCAGGCAGACCCTCTACCGCTGGACTACGTCCTGCTCCTGTATGGTACAAAGATAGGTACGAAAACAATAATCTACCAATTACTATCAGCCTGCCACCACTATATATACACATATTATGTATGTGTTCTGTCTACAGACATGAAATAATACCTATTAAATTATAATATACCTGCTGTATCAAATTCAAAGGTTTTTATGTATAAAAATATTTACCGGTAATGTATGTTATAACTGCACGACTTACAAAAATGAGTAAGAGTTTATTAATTTCGCTATCAACAAGCACTAGTAATAATCTAGCTGCATACAGCAATGACAGCAACGGGTGCGATTGTCCAGCATTCCTGGCTTCGCTGCCGTAATTACATTGTTAACTTTAAATTTAATAGTCATTGTTACTGTGATCACAGATGCACAATCAGTTAATAATTGTGTATACAGAGCTAATTGGTATGCAATCGGAATCCAGAATAAACAAAATCTGGATTAGGCAGTATTAGTCTTTACATACTCAACAAACAAAAAATGAAGGAACGCCAATTCAACCTATAATTACAATAAAAGCTACGAAGTTACAGTAAAGAAACGTTTTATAGTAAAATATTTGTTCCTTGAGCAATTGTTCATTTTATAATTTATAAAAACTTGATGGAAGCCAGGAAGACTAAAATTTCAAAGTGAATAACAAATATCATTGAAAGCGGTAATCTGAAAAATGGTGAAATTTAACACTATAACATAGAGATGTAGCCAAATTAGACAATGGTTAAATTTGTTTAAGTTTGGCTAAAAAATTTGTGATTGGCTAATAATATTTTGTAAAAATTAGCCCCTTGCGCTGTGTGGACGACGTACATCGTCATCAATCAGAACAAAATCCGGGACTAATTACACCTGCAACAGGTGTCATGATAGACTAGGATCTCATCTGGTTTTTGGAAGTGTACTACTATAATAATGTATACAAAAAGAGCAGCGCTCGATATATATTAGAGAAAGATACTATCCATTGAAGAAGCTTGGGTTATGGCCTTTGTTTTACAGTAAAACAACTGAGAACTTTCGACTAGCACTACATGTAGATGAAGTGTATTTGGTGAAACCTAATTTAATACTAAGTACATTTAGTATATATGCAAAATAAAATATTTATAGGAACTGACTAGCAGAAGTAGTAGGGAAAATTTGGAATTTGAAAACAATAAATACATTTTTGGAAAAATCGGTATAAATGCTAAAATAATTTGAATAACCGATGATTGTTTTTGTTCAATGTACACAAGTGCAGGCCTACAACTGATTCTAAGAAAAGAACAGTGGTAGGTAATAAAACAAAAGAAAATGTTTATATTACATGTATTAAAATTGCACTAAAAAATAATAACAGGCAACAAAACCACAATACATGCAAGTATTTGTGGCCCAATGTCAAGTTTGTTCTTTATGTCCGTAAGACAGGTTGAAGCGGATACGTTATGAAATACAATGTAGCTACATATAACCACAGACTGTTGAAAGATACTGATAGAAATAAAGGTGTAAGCATGTTATTCTAGTTTAGTATAAAATTACAAATGACTAATATGAAAATACATGTACATGTAAATGCATAATAAAAATATACACTCAACTAAACAAGTGATATACACTTAAAGCTTGCTTGATTTACATTAAGTACTCTCAACTCCAGCAGAAAATATTTTGTCAAAATAAAAAGGTGAAAAAAATCAAAATAAACAAATGAACTACATACGTATGTATACAATAAACATGATAATTATATATCTCTTTCACCTTTGATCAATATATATACATAACAAAATGCTACACTTTACTCACAAGAAATAATTACAAAGTTAATTCAAAGTACATGTGGAATTTGCCAACATTTATCCACAACAATATCTCATCATATTATAATGCATTACTGAAAAACAGATAATATTCACGGCTGTAACTTTCGCGATTTCCAAAAAATTAT
This sequence comes from Melanodrymia aurantiaca, assembly GCA_032355825.1. Lineage (NCBI taxonomy): Eukaryota > Metazoa > Mollusca > Gastropoda > Neomphalida > Peltospiridae > Melanodrymia > Melanodrymia aurantiaca. The sequence continues at coordinate 9,903 of JAULBR010105295.1, read as the reverse complement.
CAACTCGCTGTATGTAATTTGCACTTTGCAAAAACACCATTGTTATCTTTTTATTGGTCATCATTGTAATTATTCGCACGATTGCAATTTTGGTAATTAAATGACAAACGCGAAAAGCGTGAAAATTACAGACACACACATTATGGGAATCGATATTCCCATCTACGTTGTCAAAACATATTTCATATTGGACTTAATTAACAGAGGTAGAAAAATCAAAAAAATTCCACAATTCCTAAGGAATCTTTTTATAACTATTCCTAAGGAATTGCAAATTTTAAAAAGCATTATTCCATCTAAACATTTACTATCACTTTAATATATATTAATAGTAAGTGACTAACACATTATTTGGTGAATAAAACAACACATTGTTTATAATAATTGAATGGGAATGAATGAATGATTTGAAGTTTAAAGTCGCTTCAGGATTATTTCACCTATATGCGACAATTGAATGGGAATAATCACGGCATGCGTTCATGATATACATGTAACTTATAATTTAATGCCATAATGTATCATAAAATGTTTTAAAGATAAGATGTTTTGTTGAGCGAGACTGCTGAATGAGTGAACAGATATTGCCAGAATAGTCAGAGATTGATTTTACTATTTCACTTTTATTTTCATTTTGTTTTAAATACATGTGTATTCCATTTGAAAAATAATTACTTTTGGAATAGCAGAATAGTGTATAATTTGACACCTACTGAATTAATAGTCACCCATTAAAACTATGACTCTATAAAGATATCATCAAACTGTATGCGATGAAGACATGCTGGGATTTACCAAGATATTCTGCAGTATTAAACAAAGGCCCCCTTTCCAAAAGCAAATGTATGGCATTATACATCCCAATTTCCCTGCTATAAATTCCATATTTGGTTTATCAACTTTGTGATCTATTTAATTTTATTCCCAGTAACTAAAATTCCAATTATGTTACCAATCCCATCAGCCATGGAACTCAATCAAAAATTAACCATTCGTATTCTACTTTCTAGTTATCACAAAACATGATTCAATAACAGTCAAAAAGAATATTCTTTAGTTTATCACTAAAAATATTAATTATGCTCAATCCTTTCTCCATTTGACAAACATCTGGAAAACTTCCAAACACCGACAATTAAAGAAGCAAAACAGTGTTAATGAGCATGTGAAACATGTGAGCAAATCATTGGAAGACGAACAACAAAAATTTACATCATAGAGAAAATAAATACTAAGTTCACCGTTATCTGATATATAAATGTACACACACTGTGTTAAAATACACACACACAATGTACAAAAAAAAAGATGATATTTTTTTTTATCTCTACATGGCCTAAATAGTAGATTCATAATTGTATGTGAAACGTTAAACGTGATTTTTTATTCACTCAAAAAATAAATGTTAAGGATGAAAATATTGTGACCTGCAAAAAACTGTATTAATTTATGTCTGCGCACCTAAGCATTTGTGTTATTTTCTGGGAAAAGTGTACGAATAAAAAATAGTGGTTTTACCAGCATATTACTTGGGAACTATAAAGACATTGGTGAAATTTCAAAGTTGAAATATTTTTTCAAATTCCACAAACACACATTTTTTCATTACTGGCACCCCCTGTCCTGTATTCACTAATCTGTGCAGTGTCTTAAAAGTCTGCGCCATCACCACCAAAACATTTGTTTCTTTACTTCAATTTAAAATAGATCTTTTCTATTTCTTCTTCTTAAACATTGCCATAAACAAAACTTATTTGCAAAAAATAACAACCTCAGTGTACATATACGTACATGTAACTGTTGTGCGACCAGACCGAAGTGTGTGGAATGTATTCAGAATTGTCACAATGCTCAAGTTCCTAGTTTGATATAATGCTATAAAATACAAAGGTCGCTGTATGAGTCAGGTTTTTTTCATGACTACATTTCACAAAACATGACACTAAATAAAAAGGGAACAGTAAAAGAAACATCACATGTAGGTGTGTGTTTATACATACAGGTTTGTTTGTGTTTCGGTGGTTGACTATACCAGTCCTGAGACCAAACTTAAAATTCATGACTCTGCATCTGAACTGATAAAAAACAATGTTTTCACTTCAATATACAACTGATAAAAACTTCAATATACGTAAATTTGTTTATATAATTAATAATTGCACAAAATTATAGTTTAAAAAGAAAATACAATTTATATTTAATACAAAATCTGCCTTATGTTCAATAGGGCGAGCGTTCCGTTATCGAGACAAAACGTTTTGTAATCGGTGTTTGTATCGAACATTAAATGAATGTGATATGATAGTACACAATCGGTACCAGTCACATCAATTGGTCAAGAGCACTCACCCTATTGAACGCAAGGCAGGAGTACGGTAAAAGTGAAATTAAAAACAATTTGTCCAAAACTACTACCAGTTTTTTCCCCTGCATTACTGCAAGATGGGATGAGTTTCAAGAAACAATGTAATTATCTTTTTACTATAATGCTGATCTCATTAAAAAAACCTAACAATCATAAACATGCAATATTTTTCTTTAAAAGTAAAACATGTTTTATTCCCAGTCAAAAGTTTCACCTACCAAGTCAAAGAACATTTGATTAAATGGTCGATAAAAATCTTTGAGCTTCTGAATAACCTCTTCATCCACGACCGGATGCTGTCTGCCTTTGTAGGCAGGAAGACAATTCTCTTGACCAGAATCAGACAGAAAACAGTAAAAACTCTTAAGATCATTCCAGATAAATCTATCCTTAGCTATAACATGACGAACTCCAAGAAAGGATTCAACTTTGTTTATCTCTTCCCATGGAGATTTCCTGAGGTTATCGCCATCAATAATAAGAATCTGATCTCTGGGGTAATAATTAAGCCAGTTGTTCATGTAATCGTAGTAAACTGAGCTGCGTACCGCTTTAAATGTTTTGTTGACATTCCCAGTCGTTGATTCAATAGCCATGGATTCGAAAGAGGGGAAAGGTAGATTGTGTCTGTCATACTTCTTCCTCATCAGGAGATACTGTGAGATCGCTCGGCTCACTGGCTCTCTCACAATGACCATCAGTTTGATTGACTGGTCCATTTTCTGCACTCTCTTAGCCACACGAATGGAAACAAAGTATGACGGTGTCTTTTCAATAGTGATCTGATCGGCGTACGTCAAAGGCATCTGTTCTATGTACCACTCGATCCCTTGATTGTAGTTACTCTTGACATCGAAGAAGTGAACTTCTTTCTGTGCAAAGCGAATCTTTGGATGCATTCGTAGAAAGAACAGCAGTGCTGAAGTGCCCGCCTTAGAAACTCCAATCAAAATGCATTTGGGAAGGCGATGCTTTAGCATGCCAACATGCCCATTGGCAGCATCAGAGTCATACCCTTCATCAGTATCTCCCTCCTCATGATAGTCTTCATCCCTTCCTTTTGCACTAGTTTCATCTATATATTGGCCTTTGTCATACTGAATAGCACCTTCATCCAGTTCTCCCACATCTTGTCTTTGTTTGGTTTCTGTGCTCCTTAACAAATCTTTATCAATATTGTGTCCACGAACTTTTCCTGATACACGTAGTATTGGTTTGTTAACAGAACCTTTGACATGACTCAAATGTATGAAGTGGGGTCCACTTTCTTTCAGTAGTTTGGCATCATGATCATGATGATCATGATGTTGACCAGTTCTTCCTCCCAACTGTATCTTTGCTGGATGAGTGGAAGGCTTCATAACACGACCCGAGTAAGACAGCCATGACCACAGGATAATAGTCAACAGAAGAGCTCCAAGAAGAAAGAAGCATTTTAATTTTAGCTGACAATATGGACACCGGTTCTTTACTACCTTGTGATCATCGGTCCACGGAACAGGGGAATATCCAGCCAGCTGTTTCAGCATAGCTACGCATTAAAACCTTGAAAGGAAAACAAAAAGTTTTATATGACAATATTGGTACAAATCAAAATTAGTAATGTGATTTTGAAGTTAATTTTATAGAGAAGATAATCTAGTTAACGGCACGGCACCACTTACTATTGAAATCAACCTACAAAAGTTTACAATCTGATCAATTTAATGTATGCACCCACCGGTCGAATGATGACTTTCATGTAGGTGGTCCCGATTTCAAACCAGTATATTTTATTAGTTGCACCAGTCTACTGTACAGTATTATGTCACGTGACAGTCATAACTTTCACAACTGTATCCTGTGTATAGATTCTGCGATTACTTAGGTAAGTAATTTTATTGCACATCATTTAATATATTGCAATGTTAGAGGCACTGATTTTCCGTGATTGCAGAATCGCGTACGGAATTGCGGAAATACCTATCTGAAACGGAATTCCCAATTTTTTCAAAAACATTATTTACCTTTAAATAGTGCATTTGATTAATTAAAATTAATTTTTTTAACTAGAAATTATTGACACCGACGTCTGCCTGTGCTACGCTACGACACAAGTACCTTTGTATGTTACGCCAAATGTTTAATGTAGAATATCTAGACGTTTTACCATCGTGTTTTCTTCGCTTATTCCCGTAGATTTAACGGAAGAAACTGAACATTGTGACCTAAAATTTTCCGATATTTACTCAAGTGAAAGATTTGTTATGTTTGCCTAACAATTTTTAACACTTGCGGCATTGCCATATTTCCGATCTCACAAAGGAATGCAGTATTTGCTTCTTGTTTGCCAGGCTTTGTTCAAAATAAATGATACAATGGAAGTGGTTGATAGCTTGATCGGTTGTAATTATTTTCCGGATCATATCATAATAAAAACCGAAAATGTCCATTGTTTTGCCTCATTGCATATTTATTTATTTTATACCAGCAATTAATAGCAGTGCGTGTATCTGTGCGTGCGTCAATGGAACAAAAACGATATTTGTTTAATACTGAAACGGGGAAAAACGGAATTTGTAAAATTCTGAAACGGAAAAGGAGAAAATCAGTGCCTCTACAATGTTGTTCCCTACAGTGCGAAATGATTGTTATCTGTACCGTCAGTCACTGTGCACACTAGTCCATAAATGGACGTAGTACATGTGACGTGTGGATGGGATTGAGTACTATGTCCATGTTCTACCCATAGGCTTCAATGGTGCAAGTCCGCACAGATTTTCGCGGCAGAGACAGAAATAGATTTATTTGAAATTTGAAAGCTAGTATTCTCGGGTTAACCCACATTTCCGTATAGGATTCCACCATGTTTGTCCGCATCAGGATTCAAATCGTTAACTCTGTGGAATTTACGGTGGAACTTGGACATGACAGATACGGTAAATTCATTTTTACTACTTACCTCATTATTTATTATAAAATTTCCATCGGGGAAAGCGTTGGTATACTGCCGCGAAAATCTGTGGACTAAATATGACCTAGCTTGAGGCCTGCTAGTGTTATGCTTCACATTATCCCATCATGGATGTATCTCAGTTATAACTTCGGACATTTTTTTTCTTCTTTACATCAATAGCTTGGTTTCTCTTCGGGGAACAAATGTTTTGTGATATTGAAGTTCCCATCTGTGTAGATTTGGCAAAAAGAACTCGGAAGTAAAACGTGTCGGATTTCGATAGGCCTATTTGGCGATACTTTGTTAATTTTATTTTAATTATAAAATTTATTTACATTCTCGCTTCTACTTCTAGGTTGGTAGCACGTAGAGTTCACACTAATTAAATACTTCATTGACATATTGCAAATTATATTCAATGACAAAAGAAGGCAACACTTGGATTTCTTTCCGAAATGAAACTGTTACGAAACCGACAGGTTTTCTTTCCTGCTGAGAGTTCTGAAGTTCCACTTCCAGTTGGCAGTTCAAAGCTGTCGTGTTTACACAATTTCCATTCTACAAACACGCGACAAAGACACAAAATATGAACAGATTCAAACTTACGCAAAAAACGGATCATCCTCAATTTCCCTAAAAAACGATCTCCCAAGCATTTTAGCAAACTATCTCTTTGTTTCTTTCAGTAATGATATATTATTTTTTCTTCGGCAGTAAACCCAACTATGGTGATGACCTATCTCGTACTTTCTCTTCTGTCACGCATATGTGTGTACTGCGTCATTAATGTTTGAACCAATCAAATTTGCTTTTATTCATTAGTTCGGTTGTGAAATGCGAATGTAAACAACGACCTAATTGGGTTACAAACCTTTGCCATATACGGATATTTTCGTTAAATTCCGCTTCGGTAAAGTACGTATGTCATCATTTGGCCAAAACTAAGTAGTGGCTATTGATTAGTACTTATTGAAACGTAATGCGATAAAAACAAATTATATAACACAGATGTTGCAATATTTATCAGTGGCAACCCGGTTAATTGAATTTTGAATTGGGGCTAGTGAATTTTTAAAACCAATAACCTATTCGTCACTCGGCTGAAGTGGAAAAGGTAGATAAATTCCTTATAATCGTAAACGACAATTATTATTAAGAAAACTACATCTACAAGCATTAGCAGATGTAATTTTATGAATATGTTTGTCACAGAAATCAATTTTTATTCCCTCAGGACCGAAGCTTCCGGTTTTTTTTAGAGATCTGTTTTTTCTGCGTAGCTGTCGCATATATGATATAGGTGAAATAATCCTGAAGCGACTTTAAACTTCAAATCATTCATTTCTGCGTAGCTATTCAACGAAAAAAAACACCCCGCTCCACGGCTCCTGACTTTGGAACTTTCTGAATTGAATATTATAAGACAACACTAACCTGGACATAATTATTGTAATGTACTCGTGTTGTTCGGAATCACCTAATCCAATAATATTAATGACGTCAACGTTAGACCTACGTCACGTAATTGTCAGTTTCGGTTGCCAAGGTATAACGCCATTCCGTCTATTAATAGATGGAACGTCCCATTGGCTACAGAACAGTCGATGATTTACGTTTTTAATGTCGTGACACTCAAAATGGTGTAATCGTTTCGTTCTTGGAACTATTAATTGGCAATTGTATTCAGAATGTACTCTTCGTATTTTTCTTGTTCTTCGTCTTCGTCTTCTTCTTCTTCTTCTTCTTCTTTTTCTTCTTGTTCTATTACGTTAAAAGCTGTTTTGATCTTGCATCACATTTGGAAGCTAACATTAATAATTAAACCTGCTGTCTGGATCAATTTGAGATGTTATATAAATGACAGCATAAGACGATTAACTCCCCGATATTTATCAATCTATAGCAGATCCAGGGATATCCATACCACTTTTATCTAGAGGTATAATGCCTGCCTGTGGCGGGATTGGTCAAGGGATCGATCCTCCACAGCGCAAAACATTTTATGGGATATTTTTCGTTCCAGGCAGTGATACACGACTAGTTTATCAAATTCCGTTGTGTGGGCAATCCTGTCTATGGAATAGTGCACATAAAAGGCCGATGAATTATGTACACCCATAATATCGTACTTAGGATTATAATGCCCTATGTCATAAACGAATTATACGTATAATAATAATTAATGGTGATCATAAATAAATCATAAAAGTTTGTTTAACACCACTGAAACCCATTGATTATTAATCAGCGGTTATCGGATGTCAAACGCACGGTTATATCGACACTTGGCCTCAGAGGGAACCTGCTGCCGCCACATAGGCTACTATTCTTCGAATAATTTATGGATCATTTAGGTGCACTTCCCCACAAACAGGATAGCACACACCCCGGCCTTTGATATACCAGTCGTGGATTACTGGTTGGAATGGGAAATAACCCAACGTAGGTATAAAATGTAGTCTTTGACTTATTCTCTCCGATTGGCTGTCTAAATTGATAGAAATTACATTGCTATAGCCTATGCGAGCATTCTCAGACATATTTTAATACTAATTTAATACTAATTTAATACTAATATAGCATATTGGGCGGTAAAATTAAACGAACGTGCAAGGGGGTAATACTTGTAAATGTAGAATTTTTATATCTTTCCTATTGGTATAATTATTATGTGTCAATTTTGTTGAAAAAAATATGGGGCTCGTCCGGGATTCGAACCCGGGACCTCTCGCACCCTAAGCGAGAATCATACCCCTAGACCAACGAGCCGCTTGGTGGGATCGAATATAAATTTCATGTAGTTAACATTTCTCATAATATTTGCGGTATTATTAGTAAAAAAACGTATCAATTAATTATTTTACGTTTCTTCTTTTGACATATATTTATACTAAACAGTTTAGAAATAACTGTAGCATTCGATTCATTTTGTCGAACTTGACCTTCAATTTTCAACAGCTGCTGTGAAAAGAACGAAGTTGTCAGTGGTGCTGTTCGGCAATTTCCGTAAATCGAACTGTAAAACTGTAAACCACTAACAAGGAAGTAATAATTATGAACCTGGAAGTTAACGGGTAGAAACTTGACCAGGAAAAACCAAAAATGAATAGCTGATCCTTGTCACAAGGCTTGTGTAGCTAGCTATAAAAAAAATGGCTGTACCTACTTTGGTAGTCAAAGTGTTGTATATTGTTAGTAGTTGTTTTAATTCCCTGGCGCCAGAGTAAGTAAAACAAACGTTACAAAGTTATATCATCAACCTCTATTGGTTCTAATAATAATACCGGTATTTTAATATAGATACAGCGGTATCGGTTCCAGAAACCATATTCATATTGAGTCATCCTCATAAGGCGTAGTCGGAAATAATTCAGAAATAGCAATGTTTTTTATAAGAATTGTTTGTATAATCATCATTTATAACTTAAATCTGTTAGAATTTAAAATTTAAGAGAAAAGCACCAATTCAGTTTGACAGAATATTTCTGACTCTGTGAAGCTAATTTTCATATTCAGATTTTTTATTTGGATATTTAATATTTAATTTGCTATTTTCATGATTTTTTTTATTCTCCATGAGAATAACAGAATTAAATATTAAATATCCCCCAAAAAAGGAAGAATATGAATATGAAAAATTAAGCTTTTTCAGAGACAGAAATATTCCGTCTACAATTCAGTTAAAATCATCACAAGTTTTGTTAGTTATTATACTTATTTACGTGCTTATATCCAATTAAGGTTCAAGCACGTCTGTTATAGTGATATAGTCCTGCTGCCTTGACTGCCTGTCAAGAACAGAATTTTAAAATTAGTGATAGTATGAGCAGACCTATCAACCTTGAACCCTGGCATAAAAGGAGACAAGCCTCACAAAAACAGGAGATTAGACCAAAAAACAGGAAATTCATATTACAAATAAAATAAACACATAAATCATTGTTTTACATAACAAAAAATTATGTTTCATAGACATAATAATGATAACAAATGTAATATGAGAATAAAACATCATTTTATGACTCAAGATTTCCAACAATTCTTACTTTGGTAAACAATAATTTTAACAAAATACACTCAGAACACCTTAGTAAATTATAAATCATGACATTGGAAACCGAAATCAGCAAAAATGTTTAAATGACAACTTCTAGTATGCTTTTTTTAAAAGGTAGATAACAATTTGTGTAGTTTTAGAAAATAGTGATTTTACAGGAGAAAATTCCTCCTGTACAGGAGAAAAAACAGGAGACTCCTGTTGAAAACAGGTTGACGGGTCTGGTATGAGAGGAAACCTGCACTTTCCCACGGAATGGACAGTGCAATCAGTGGTACACCTATTCATTGAGACTCGTGGACGACTCACTTGAGTTGGGGCTTGTCTGAGGTTTGATGAGTCAAAGGATCTATCCTCAAGTTATTTTCCGTTCCAACCAGTGACCCTTGACAGGCCTATCAAAGGCCGTGGTGTGTGCTATCCTATCTGTGACAATGCAAATAAAAGACCCTTGCTGTTACCGGTGAAGGGGAAAATGCATATGAAAGATCCCTTGCTACTTATCAATTTGGAGTAGCGGGTTTCCTCTCTCATACTAACACTAAC
>JAULBR010105284.1:0-10767 GCA_032355825.1 Melanodrymia aurantiaca | reverse complement strand
AAGTTTGTTTTATTTAACGACGCCACTAGAAACACATCGATTATAAATCAGCGGTTATTGTACGTCAGACGCATGGTCATATTGACACATGATCACAGAGGAAACCCGCTGCCTCCACATATTCTACTCTTCTAAGTCTTTTATGTGCTATTTCCCATAGACAGGATAGCACACACCACGGAATTTGATAAACCAGTCGTGGAACGGACAATAGCCGTGGAGGATCCATCTCTCGACCCATCCCGCCTCAGGCGGACATTCTACCTCTGGACTACGTCCCGCTTCCACATGTATAAAGAGTACGATAGAAGAAATATATAAATATAGTATTTAGCTAAATGAAGACACAGATTAGTGTAGTCAGACAGATAATTTAACGGAGGTCATTTACATAGACATAAAAAATAAAAAGGAGAAGACAAAAATGACAAAAACGTATACTAAGTTCTGAATAGATTGTGACACAATGTCCAAACTTTGGTGCATTTATCCCATTTAAAAACATATAAATAATTTAAATGTTGTCAATTCGTAGAATTAAATTATACTACTGCAAACATGTATACATAAGTAATTTTGAAGCGTATCCAAAATATATAAATTTGCTGTCACATGTATCGAGTGCTGAATGCCGTAACTAGACCGGTCTAAATCACTAGACAAGTCTAAATCTCTAGACAAGTCTAAATCTCTATGCCTCGGGGACTTATGTAAATATAGCGTGATACCCAATTAGACGATGCTCAACTCAAATAGTCATATACAATTACATTCATGCTAAGACAATAATGGTATAAATTGGCAACTGGTTCAGTCGGTCAAACAAGGTATAGAGCAAAACACTTTGTACTAGTAGGATCAATAATTGTATTGATTTGAGATACATAACGTAATCAATTGTATAACGAAACAGTCACAAAGTCCCAATGGAACTATAATACTGACTTACCGATTAAGGCTTCGTGGTAGAATCCAACAGAAAGTCGCCAAAGCTAACATAGACAACTCACTATGTATATATAAAAATTCTCTTATTGTACTATATAAATGTATACACCTTCAAATACATGTGTAGTTAGTTTCCCAATACTGGCGTGTGCATGGTTTCATAGCCATTGGAGAAGCTCCTGATGTTATGGCGGAAATCAGCGAGATTGTCAAACATGCTGAGAGTGATTCAATATATACATGTCAATCAATTCTTCTATGGCTATGCGCGTCTTTACGATGCTCAGGTAATAACGATAATGTAATATTTAGATCTGGACCGCCTTCAGCAGCATGTATTGGCTAAACGATATGTCAGCACATCAGTAGGACTTACCCATTAAACCTCCAGCTCTGTTGTAATGCCCAAATCACGAGCTAATACACAATACATGCACACAGAAGGAGTCTATATAATTATGTGTGCCACTTTAGTCTCTTTATTGAAATCAATTGATACGAAACATTGAAGGGACAGTCCAGACTTTTAAGATGAGTGCGCGGCTTGTGCCATTTGTAACATATTTCTGGCTAATAGAGCATTTTCTACTGTTAAAATTAACACTAAATACATATTATTACTTACAATAGTAATATGTGTATATCTTATGTGTTTCTGGACATCCAAATTGTTATAGTACTTAGCTTATACAGTGGGTCCTCATACATACTAAATTATTGTAGGAAAAAGTCCAAGGATCATATTAAGCTACTACAAAAACATTGTATATACATATTTTGATATTATAAGCAATAAAACGAAAGTAAATGTCAATTTTATAAATAAAAATGCTGTATTCGCCACAACTATGTTACAAATAGCATTTGATGCGTAAGTTCGGTGGCACTCGTCTTAAAAGTCGGGACTGTCCCGTTAATAAGTTCCAACACTGGTCAGGTTATGAATCAGTGTACATGTGTTTGTAATAACATTATACACTTACCTATGCCGTGTCATAATTAATCACATTGATCACATGTTTTCTAAGCGCCACTCGAACTAAGTGTCTCTGGGTACATAGAGAAAATGGTACAACGCCCAGGTCCATGTTAATGCCATAACTGTTAATAAAATCTCAACGATTCTCACATAGAAGATACTGACGGAGATCAATGTTAATCTCATGGGCCGATAGATATTAAATACGTTCTGTGCCAATATTCTGTCTAAACTAAATTAATAACAACACCCATACCTTTTTAACGTTTAGAGACTTCAATATAGTCTATGCATAGGCTAACACTGGAGCACAACACGGGCTCGTAGCCAGGATGTGTTAAGCTGGGCGGGGGTATTGTGGGCAATCACGTTTATTTGGAAGGCGCGTGAATATTTTCGCCTAAAACAAGAGGAATTGTTGCTTTTTTCCTTGATTGTATTTAAGGAATCAAACAAAAAACAAAGCATCAGACAGAATTAGAAAGATGTTCATCTTTAATCAACTGAGCAGCTGCATAACATATTCTGTTAGGATCTCTAAGACAGGTGTAGTCTTGAATGCCTTGGGGTGAAAATTGTTATAAATTCATCAAAGTTTATGTCCTTTGTTCAATTCTCTGGTCGCCGTAACGAAATAACGACATACAAAATTGGACCCTTATAGACCCTTATAGAGATGTCTTCATGGGGGAGGTGATCATATTTCGTGGTAATGGCGTTTATCCCCCTCCCCGTCTGTGCCCCCTTGGCTACGGGTCCGAGCACAACTTATTCGCTTTTGATACATCTGATATAATGCAAAACTTAGATATGGGTGTATGCTCTTTAGATTTATTGTATACATTGTTTATTTGTCATAATTGTTGGAGGTATTGCTAAACTTTATGATTTATTACAGTTACTTTACACAAATATGTTGTTGTTGCACTCATAATTATACAATAAATTGTACGTCAATAAACTACATTTACCTGTTCAGGTTATAGTCTGCGTGCACTATTGATTTTTGCTTTTATAAAAGTATGCAATTGAAGTCACAGGAAAGGGTAATGACCGTGGTGCACACTTGTATACAGGCTGATCCGGAAAAGATGGCTAGTTGTGATTAATTACACAAATCAATACACAGAACGTCGAGCAACTAGACACCTAACACGCAACAGAACTCTTCTGTCATTTAAATTATATTAGTAAAATACTTAAATGAATTGAATCTGTCAGAAAAGACATAATAAAATCGGGTTGCAAGATGGCGAGATGATATTTCATTTTGTGAGAAAATATGAATAAGGTAATTTACGACACATTTCATTTAATATTTGCATTGCGTGGCCCATGACAATATTGATTTATTTAAATGAATTGCATCTGTCAGAGAATAGAAATTAAATCGGTTTACAAAATGAAATGTGTCTTTTGTCAGTTTGAACGACAAAACACTATGTTGTTAGATAATTCAACTGTTAAGAATTTCAATTTGCAGTACAAAAAAACAATTAATGAAATTTTATAATATTTGCATTTATTTACATAACAAATAGGTATTGTTCGGATGTGGGTTAGAATTTCTGATCAGCGAATCCATTATCTATGTATGGCGTTCTTCTGCGTCAAAGCTATACACATCTGTAGTATACTATATCTTTATGTTTGTTAGTGCTTGTTTTAGTCTTCACAAAATTGTCCCGATATTCGGTAGATACGCTATAAATATAAATATAATTTGTGTCAACCTGGTTCAATCACGAATACTCAGTTGATTACGGTATTGAGTTGGTCCTTGTGTGTGTCAATGTTAAAGCATCAAATGTTTTCACACCAAATCAACCATGCATCGACAATTTGGTCTGACGTCATTTTCACACTATAACCATATCCGTCTCGTTCACATCCGGAATCTGTGTCAGCTTGGCGTACGCAATCGAATGCGCACTTGTAACATCAGATTACGGTGTCCAGCAATATGTATAATAGTTTACTGCTATGTCGTTATACTGCTCGGTTCCTCTTGAAAACTTATATTTTAATACTGTATATTGCATTGATTACCTGTTATCTTCATGTATATATATATGTATACATTATGTAAAATGTATGCCTCTTATGCCACTGAATTGTGGCCTTGATAGTAATAAAGTTCTGTTCTGTTCTGTTCTGTTCTGTACCGACAATGTCTTCGATTGCCCATTCAAGGGATGAAATAAATCCTCTTCACTGGCGGGTCACGTTTTCACTTTAACTCTTGTATTGGATTATTCTCCAATTGAGAATGTATAGATCAACTGTGTGGATGGGGAACTTTGAGGAGATGTCCCATTCATTAACATTGACCCAATTAGGATAATATTACAAACAAATACAGTACCCGGTTCTCTTTGTGAATTATGTATAATTTATGTGTTAATATTGATGTTTGTTCTTGTCATGTATGTTAATATTGTATTTTGCATTGTCGCTATGTCCTCTTGTTACATATTGTAATGCGTTTGAGAGTTGTTGAATTTTTTAAAACAATTCTTGAAATCTTGAATAAAATTCCCAAAGCCTGTTTTAATACACACATATAAACTGTGAACAGAATCACACAGAATACATGTATAGGAAAGCACCTATTCTCGGAATATTCCTATTTTCTGTTACCCTTTTTCTTGTCTGAATATAGGAGTTTTAGAGATAACCGAAGGCGGAAGATATAATAGATTCTGTACTTCTTCTTTTAATAGGGTAGCTAATATAATACTGTTAATACGACATATCATATAACGATATATCATATAATTCTCGGATATCATTTAGATAAAGAAACCAAAGTCTATTATTTTAGGTGTTTATGATATAACCCAAATCGCAATCGATCGGTTGGCGAAGTTAAAACACCAAATGGTCAAGAACTGCATAATTATACTGTTGGCTTGCAATATTGTTATACTTCCTGTAGTGTTGCATTCTCCAGGGATGGAAATCAAGCATGGCCTAAAGATGGTTTATTACGTCTATTACAGACATAATTCTCTATCAATAGCACTAATAATGTTGCAATATTGCGACAACAGCCAGCCACTAATTGTGATGAAGACGTTACACATTATGATGTCAAGGACACGAGTTATAAGGTAGAGAATTCAGAAATATTGTATTGATCAAATCCATCTTTGTCAGTTATTCAACCAAGATAATGACAGCGATGATAGTAATGGTGATAATTGATCCTCCAATAATATATACTTAACCTATATTTGGTGCTAGGATATATACTAGTAATTCATTTACTCCGTACTTAAATAGAATACTCTCTTATATTTACATAATCCAAATAACTTGACATATGTACAGATATTTCTGTTATTTCTTTCTCGGTTTGTGTTCGCGCTTGTCACAAGTGTCATTATGATTGGAAGACGTCCAGTAATGGCCGATTTCATGGTATTTGTCACGTCCGGAACGATTGTTTTTCATCATTTTGATTAGTTATGACAAAACACTATGTTGTTAGATAATTCAACTGTTATAGGAATTTCAATTTGCAGTACTTCTTCTTCTTCTGCGTTCCCAAATTTGCAGTACAAAACAATTAATGAAATTTGATATTTGCATTTATTTACGTAACAAAGAGAAACAATCGTTCCGGACTTGACAAATGCCATGAAATTGCCCTAATATGACATCACCGGTAAAACTATCCATTAAATCAGTAACCTTTCTGAGCTTTATAATATGATGTCACAAGCACAGATTATTAACACTTGTTTATCGGTTAATTGGCTAGTCTTGATCATTCAAGGGAATATCTCCGGGGAACCATTTATCATGCATTGACAACTGTGGAACAGATGTTGATCTGCTAACGATGAAATATATTATGCATGCCCGGAAACAATTTGAATTTCCTATAAATTAAACACGAGGGACAAGTAAAGTTGCCGGACGCAATCTGCTAAGTCAACTCCCTAAGTTCCTGTTGTGCATCCTAGTTGATGTTTCTATTGTTTGTTCCTTCTGTTTTCCTTCTTTCAAACAGACATGATTTAAACTAATTAGAACATGTATCTATTTGCATAAACTTTAGGTTTTTTTTTAACTTTTGAACTCTTGCGTATTTTAAAGTCATTATTGAAGCTAGTAAAATAGCTAAAAAACTGTTTTGATTTCAAAAGCGACACCAAAACACGTATGCACCAGGTGTTAAAAATACGAATGTTTTCAGAATCATCAAACTGTATCTCCACACGAGAGACCAAAGAATTTTTTACCAAACACTTAACCGTATATTCACATGAACTCAAACTATTTAAATATTGATGGCACCATGCGTTTGTGAAGAGTTATATCGTGAATATAACACAGCAAAATGCACGTGTATTGAACCCAAAACAGGGCGGGACGTAGTCTAGAGGTAGAATTTTAATAATAGAAATTCACCATTAGCAAGAAATATGTTACAAATAGCATTATCTTTGCAAACACGTTGGCATCCGTCTTCAAACTAGGCATTGTGTCTTTAATGTCTCTTTAATATATTTGTATGGTGATATACTAAACTTTCTATAATTATGAATAAAATATCTAGGTCATAATTTATTATAATTATGTGCAAGCATGAAAGATGATAAATATTATATTAAAACGACAGTATAGAGTCATTATGTGTGCATGTGCAGTGAATGTCGGAAAATTGACGCATGTCATTTTGACGACAAATGTCGCAAGTTTACTGCCAAAAAATTTCACACAACCGACAACAAATTTCACAAAGGCACCAATCACAAATTTCGTAACGTCAACTGCCGTAAGTGTCACACCGACCAACTCATCAAATACGAAAGTCTTAATTAGCATTGGTGGGTTTTTAGTATTTTTTAGTTTTCAGTTTCCATCAATTTGGAACGATCTTCATAGCACAACTACAGTGTCCCTTGCTGAGCAGGATAGCAGGATAGAATCCCAGTATTAAGCCATTGAAAATGTTTCAGTATTAGCACCAAGTTGGTGATCTGAATATGAGGTATCAAATTGATGTTAGACTGCAAACAAACTCCACTGTTGAATAAGGTTCTACGGAACACATGCAATAATTATACGTGTGAACTAGCCTGCTATAGAGGCAACTTTATATAACATCTATAACAAGCCTGGGATATCAGTTCCCTGTCTATGTGTCTTATCCAAAAATGTTACATGTCGACAGCGAAGTCCAGTATTTCACATATATGTCTTGCTCAGTATATTTTTGTCCAGACTTACGTTCATTCTTCACAAGATGGTGGTATAACTAATTATCTTCATTCACCTTGCTTGATAGAAATGCTACGTTGATGAAGGAATGAAGTCTATTCTTAAGTTTGTCATGGTGAATTGTAGTGTACAAGTTGCAAAATCAATAGTTTTCACATAGGTGAACCCAGAGCGTGACGTCATAGTGACATTACTAGCCTAAATAGGACTAAAACACATGGGGTTAACAGAAAGCATCTATTTCTCCTATTTAAATAATGAATAATAAATAAATTACCCAACGCTACTCAGCAGTACTGTCTATCTTTACTGAATTTTGTTTTATCATTCAGTTGCCAAAGGATCAGGAAGGGGAAACATCAATTCACTCGTGTAAGTCAAAGAGTATTGACTCATGGCTCGTTTCGTATTCTTTAAATTGTGTTACATGCACTAGTACCGGAAGTCCAGTTTACTATTTTGGAAGCAATTTTCCACATTGCGTAGTAGAACAAGATTATAATAGTGAAAATACCAAATATAAAAATATAATCCAACGGCCGACAATGTGGATATAAGTACCGCAACACCACACCTTAAATAGTATTCTCTACTCGTTTATGATCTAACAACCTAAAGTCGCGGGGGAAATTATTATGTTCAGCATATAAGCCACAAAAACATGTTTCAAACACTGGAGTACGTAGTAGTGACACTGAATGAAATAAAATTATATATGGATTTTTAGACTATAATTTTATAAAACAACGTTTGATGGCAACAAGCCCATCCTAATATCTTACCACTTACAGCTCAGACAGTACTAAATACTTTATACAAGGTCATTTCGAACCTTTTTAGCAAGAAATGTTGGAACTTGATACACTTAAGCCCTAACAAGTCTTTGTAGTGTTAATTCCGTATGCATTTTATTGCTTTGGGGAATTACGGAATAACACATATTAGAGCACAGCCATTCACTCTCGTCCAATGGGTGTTTGCCATTTGGTCACGTGCAGTACATTAATTTTATAGCCTAATAAAGTACGCCAGAAAATCCACTTAAATGTAAGAAGTAAGATATATACAAGTAAATGATAATGTAAATTTCGTTCAATCGTTAATTATGCGCTTGTTACAAAATGTACAGTTATAGCACTTCGTCATTATACATAATTGCCCGTGCAACTCGAATGTTTGACAATGCATCAAGAGAGTTAGAGAACGAGTAACAGGGTTCGGGTTCGAGTCATTTTTGGTGTGCTTCCATCAGAAAACTGTTCAAGCACACTTGTCATGGGCACAACTTCTGACTTCGCCAAAGAGTTCTGTCCACGACAGGCAACGAGTAACAAAACTTGATCGGAATATAAAGGTAATGTCATACGTGGAAAAAAATCCCTCGTCTGTGCCTTGTCTCTTGCGATAGCGCCTTTATACGCCGATATAATGTATCACTTAGTAAATCAAACACAAAACACATTCCCTTCTATTAAACAACAACTCCCACACTTTAAACACTAAGTATGAAATGCGATGTGCCTGCAGCGAGATTTATTATTGAACGTGCCATGGACGTTGCATTAGCTTGTGATCCGTACTTGTGGTCAGTTCGTTACATTACCTTTGAGGATATTTATCGCATTGAAGAATCAATTTCCGTATATATAGTACATTATCCGTGCGATGGCTTCAAACAGCAGTTCCCAAGAGATTATCGTAGAACAATACAAGTAAGACATTCAGTAAATCAACGCGTTTCAATGTTAATCAAAGTAAATAATATTCTCTTCTTATTTACAATGGTAGATCCTAAGGAATTATGAAGACACAAATATGTTTACGGTAAAGAAATGTAGATAATTGATTAATTATAGATTCTGAAATATATAAAGTAAAGTTTGTTTTATTTAACGACGCCACTAGAAACGCATCGATTATAAATCAGCGATTATTGAACGTCAGACGCATCGTTATATTGACACATGGTCTCAGTGGAAATCCACTGTCGCTGCTTCATGGACTACTCTTACCGAAAAACAGCAAGGGGTATTTTATGTGCACTTTCCCATAGTCAGAATAGCACACACTACGGAATTTGATAAACCAGACAAGTTTCACTGGCTGGAACGGAAAATAGCCCATAAAATGTTTTGCGCTGTGAAGGATGGATCCCACGACCTATCCCGCCACAGACAGGCACTCTACCTCTGGACTACGCTCCGCTCCCTTCTGAAATATAAAGACAAAATACTGACATGACCAAATGCGTGTCTCAGCACAAGGCAGCATGGAGGGGACATTACGACAGAGTCGAGGTGGCATGTATACACACGAATCAGCCCAAGCAGTAATGACACCATGTGTTCGCGAAAGAAGAGCGTATCCTATCATACCCTAATAGATTTAGATATTTTGAGCAAATATGATGAATATGAAGTCAGAAAAGTTATACAAGGGATGAAATTGTTTATCCGGAGGAAATACATGAACATAATATGAACACATTATAAAGTCGTCAAAGGTGTTCTATACGTCTTCTTGATTTAGATAAAAAAAAGACTTTAAAAAAACCCACCGGAAAAAAACAAAATGGCTGTTCTTACGACGTGTGGAACCGATGAAGCAGGATATAGACAAAAACTAACGAGTAATGAGGAAGTACATAATATTATTCTCTTTCCTGAGTGTAATTAATGTTGGCTGGACTGAAAACATTAATTTGTATTTATTGCCTATATTGATTAGTCAAGTTTAAGCAATTATTATAACATGGAGAAATTTATACAACGATGTGACATCTGGGGTTTTCAGCCGCCCTCAAAATGCAATAATTTGTTTCAATGTTAGCGAATATGCACTATTTTCCCTAGCGCGGTTATAGCCAAAATAATACACTGCATATTTTTACAATGAGGGTGATAAACACTCATCTTTTGCGAACACCTAGCACGCACACGCATACGCAAGAAGCCACGCGAACACACGCACGCACGCACACACACGAGCAACTATGTCATGTGTGTAAACATTCTCTTTACAATGAAAGGTCTTTTATCTGTGGATGAATTGTACCATGGACAGTGAGACTTGCCAGATTTCTTTCATCCAATTTAGTTTGATTAGTTATAAAAGCGATTCATAAACGTACAGAGACACTGGTTCCCTTGGTGAAATCACTTTCCGCTATGTGTGTAAAGTTATATTATGTCTAGGATATTTGCTATAGACTATGTATTTACTCCGCATAACAATTTGTATAATGAATCTCAGGATGAATAATGTAACAGATTGATTCGATTACTCTAGCAGCTTCAAAGCGGGCATATCTGTTTGCCGTTTCACACCCATAATACTCCCATAAACGGATTCAATATACTCAGATAATTATTGACCGTATATATACTCCTAGACGGACTAATCAAACTGATTCAGTATACCCATATACTGACCACATTATAATACTCATAGACGGACTAATCAAACTGATTCAGTATACCCATAATTTTTATACTGACCACATTATAATACTCATAGACGGACTAATCAAAATGATTCAGTATACCCATAATTTTTATACTGACCACATTATAATACTCATAGACGGACTAATCAAAATGATTCAGTAT
>JAULBR010105273.1:0-10767 GCA_032355825.1 Melanodrymia aurantiaca | reverse complement strand
GTCCATTCAGCCGCTCATCCTGACAGATTGCAATCTCACAGATGGTGAGAGTGCAGAATGTTCGGAGAAAGTGGAGAGAAAGAGGGAGAAGAAAGAAAGAAAGAGGAGGCTTCTAGGGGGTGCGCCATGGATCGCTTCTGCGAGGAGAAGTATCTTATTGAATCAGTTGTTGATAGATCAGTGATATTCCTTTTTAATGGAAAGGGTTATCCTTTTGTGGCAAGACACCATGTGTTACATGTTTTGAGAAAAACTGGATAGGGCAGATGTGTCGGCCATAACGCATGGCCAATCGAACTTTGAGTGGTGTGTGGTTTTCGGGGATGTGCAGGCAAAGAACGACTTCCTGGAAAGCACGGATGGACTGGTATACATCAATAAGTTTTTATTCACGGCGTGTTGTGCGTCTAAGAGAATTGTGGATCTTAGGGTGCACTGGGTGCCAATGTGGCTGAAGGAGGAGTTTGTAAAATATGTTTTTGATGAGAGGGGGCACGACAAGGTGCTCGACTCAAAGTTCGAGTTGGACAGGGACGAGGAAGAGTTTCTAAACGTACAGACTGGTGTGAGGTTGGTGAAGTTGATGTGTACTCGACGTCAGCTTCAAGAACTGCCTCACATCAGCTGTTTTCATGGAGTGGACTTGTTAATAACTTACAGGGGGCGAGATTGGAACTGCCCCTGACGAGGATTTGAGTGGGATGGACTTGGAACGGACGGTGACTTTATACCGGTCGTTTAATTAGAAATTATAAATTAAAAGATACTTTCAGATATTTATTTCCTGATAAAATTAATGTGACATGGAGGAGTAGAGGCATTGCCTGTAGATTAGACAGGATTTATATTGATAATGATTTAATTAAATATGTAAATGATGTTAAGGTTATTCCATGTTCAGTATCTGATCACGATTGTTTTTAGTTGTAGAATGCTTAAATATAAAAAATGATGTTGCTGTAGGTGGCTACTGGAAACTAAATAATTCAATATTAAATGATAGGGCTTTCCAGTTGTCTTTTAGAGAATTGTGGAATGATCTAGATCTAAATGGCGTATTATTAGATGACTGGGAAGATATTAAAGATTTTGTTATTATTTACTGTAAAAAGAAAACGTTGCTAAAACGTCGTCTTTTGTATACTTTACAAAAACAATATAGAACATTAACTAATATGGAGTTAAAAAATCCAGGACTATATATTGATCAAATAAAAGTTGTAAAAGATCAGTTATATAAATATCACTTAGAAAATACTAATGGTGCTAAAATTAGATCAAAAGTTTTAAATAATAATGAAAAACCTTCTCGGTATTTTTTACAAAAAGAATGTAAGAATAGCAATAGAAAAGTATTAACACACTCGCACTCATAGCTTTCAGGTAGAGAGGTTGTGTTTTGAGCTCGCAGTGAAAACGACACCACGTGCAGCTTGCTTGCAATCTCTTTGTTACTTGCATACTTGCATACTTGAACACTGCATTGTCCCAGTCGTGCTGTGTTCAGTGCGTCGTGTTAGTTTTTAATTTGTATCGTTTTAGTTTACCTTTTATCTGGCTATTTTATTCAGTATGCTATTATTTTAGTCTTTAGGGGTTGTGCTTAGGTCCGTGCTGAGTACTAACTCTAACTTTCCTTTTACTCAATTATTTACCATTTACCTTTCATTTTATCCAACCACCCCCCACCCCCCTCCCTCCCCTCCTCCCATTGGTTTTTGCTTGGGTCCGTGCCGAGCAATTAAAACCTTTTCCCCTTTGCTTTATTGTTGTTGTCTTCCGGGTCCGTGCCGTGAAGATCACTTTATTATTAGTTTATCATTTTATTATTTATGGTTTGTACTTGGGTCCGTGCCGAGTACTAACCGAACAATTATAATCCCTTGCTGAGTTATCACTTTCTTCCGGGTCCGTGCCGTGAAGATCGATTTTGATTAATTCATAGTTTTAATTTTTATCCCAACCAACTTACTCGTTTAATGCTATAGCACCGAATTTAAGACGAGTGCCACCTACCTTATTTTTTTAATGCTATACCTCCGAATTTAAGACGAGTGCCACCCAATTTACTTGTTTAAAGCTATAGCTCCCAATTTAAGACTAGTGCCTTTAATTATTCTTCCATTTTATTTTCTACTTATACCGCCCAAGTAGACTGGTTTTTAGCTTTCAGTAAACACCTACATTTAAAATCTTAATAGTTTTATCATTCATTCTTTTTTTTATCTCGTAATCATAATTTTATTGTCTTAATTGCCACACCTCACCTTTTTACATTTAAATTTTTTTTTTGTGGTTCTTTTCCTTTCCAAGTTAGCATTTGTTATGTCAAGAAACGCTGACATGGATGCTGATATAGGTGTTGCTAATCAAAAGAGCCCATCTCTGGAAACATCGAAAGACAATAATCTTTCTCAATATGACAACCCAAATGGATCTCGTGGGAGAAACCCCTCTTAAAAATCGGAAGGTGGTGATTTTACAAACCCAATAAACAATACAAACGACATGTGGGACTTTCCATATTGTCATACATCAACACCAGCCAAAGGGAGGGCTCAGGAATTATTCCTACGCCTAACAAGCTCTGACGACGACGACTCTAACACAGATTGTGCACAGATTCTGATCCCCCTTCTAACAACCAACAGTCCACCCATAAAAATAACGCCAACATACCATCTAACCCCAGTGGGAATAGACTCCACAGCAGACTACAGTCATAGCAAATAGTTTCCAGATACCGTTCTGTACTGTTCCCACTCGTAAAAAAGCTGAAAAAAGGAGGGCAGACATTGATGAAGATCCATTAGATTCTCATCGATACTTGGCATCAATTTCAACCACTAATCGATATGTTAGTCTAGAGGAAGCTAACTCTTTTTTCCGAATGGGCGTCCGCTCGTTCTAAGAAGGCAAAAGTCTTATATAATCCTTAAAAGGATATTGCATGTTTTCGACGAATCTGGCTGAATGGTGAAAATCCATCCGCATATTTCCTCGCCTACATACAAGATCTTTTCAGAGAAATTCGACTTAAACAAAAGCCCGAACTTAAACCATATCTCTTCTACTACCTAGTTCTAGACAATGGGGCCACATTCTTACGCACAGATGAGGCTGCACTTCTGATTCTGGGTAGCAGACATTATGTTCACACCGAGCCTAATCAAAATGCAAAAACTGCTTTAGACCTAGCATTGACACAACTGCTATCTTCCATGAAGGGTTTTTACCAGACTTCCTCCTGTACCCTTCAGACAAAACTAGCCCTGTAGTGGAAGATACCCAAATGAGCCAAGAGTGTCATGCCAAACTGAAAGGAAGAGCTGTCCTTCAGTCCTCTCGGGAAATCTCTGCAGTAGTAACTACACCAACTAGTGAACCCACCCGTAATCGGTCAGAACATATTGATGTAGATTCTGTTAATCAACAAGTCGGAGTTGGAACTAAAAAGCCTTCTCCTCGCACAGAACCTGTATTTGTGCCCACAAGACGTGTTCCCAATGACCCAGAAGTCCTAGTCGACAAACACCGGGTCATAGTTAAAAACCATGGTCTACCCACTAACAAAGCCACACTCCTAAAAGAAATCAAAACTCAAAATCCAGTTTAAAATAAAAGATTTGTCATACTGGACAAACGGCTTTGTAGATATTCAACTCTACGAAGAGTGCCACGATGATGTCATATGAGTTGATGGATATGAATGAGGGAGTGGAGGTGGTGGAACCGTCCCTGACGCCTACTCCACCTGTCCAGTCAGCTACAGACAACCAGAGTGACGATGCTCCGGCCGAAGGGTCTGGCTTAGACCGGAGGGAGGAAGATTTCAGTTCGGGGATTACACAAGAACTCTGTGATGTTGCCGATGTGATGGATACAGACGGGGATGGTCACAATGCCAAGAGGAAGAAGCTAGAAGGGTCCCGTCACCTTCCACCAGGACTTTCTGCAGCGGCCCAGGCCTCAAAGCTGTATAGAGGAAGAGGAAAAGGCGTGAAAAAGGAGTAACTTTTATGTTTTTTTATACATATTTTGCGATGCCCCTGGACTATTCTATGGAACACTCCCTTAACTTGGATTCGCGGACTTCGGACGGACAATGAGTTTGGACTTTCTTTTGTTTTATAGTGTTTATGGATTGTTTGATAGTGGTTATGGATTTCGTTTTCTAAAAGGTAAGTGTTTAGTTTTTATTGATATTATGATTTGTGTATATATTTATTTAATTTATTGTAAAATAGTCAATGAATACAGTTTAGTACAAAGTGTCATTTTGTTTTTATTCACGCAGACTCAGTCTTTTTCTCCTAATTTTTGTACTGCGTTTTTCCCCCCATCTCTCAGCGGAGACTCGGTCTATGTGTCCGTTTGTCTTCGAACTATGTATCAGTGATTCTAAAGAAGAAATTAATGAGGATATTTGTGATGAGTTTATATCTGAAATGCCAGTCTTAGATGAAGATAATATTAATATATGTGAAGGTGAAATTACAAAAGATGAAATTTATCGGGCTCTTAAAGCCATGAATAACAATAAAACTCCAGGACGAGATGGATTAGCTAAAGAATTTTATTTAAGTAATTTTAATGTGTTAGGAGATTTTTTAGTTAAATTGTATTCTGGTCAATTAACTAAAACACAAAAAGTATCTTATATCACTTTAATATGTAAAAATAAAGATGTTCCAGAGTTAGTTAAAAAGTATCGTCCAATTTCTTTGTTAAATATAGATTGTAAAATAATTTCTAAAATAATGTCTATGAGACTAAAACTTATTTTAAGTACTCTAATACATCCGGATCAAACTGGTTCTATCACAGGCAGGTCTATTTTAGACAATTGTCACCTTTTAAGAAATATTCATAATTATGTGGAGCAGAAGGACATTCCATGTGCTTTTTTTATCTTCGGATCAGGAAAAGGCGTATGATAGAGTTTCCTACGAATATATGTTTAAAATTTTAGATCATTGTGGGTTTGGAGATAAAAATTTTATATACATAGCTGTGTAATTGTAAATAAGTGCATATCTGACCCTTTTCCTGTCACCAGATCTGTTAGATAGGGATGTAGTTTGTCGCCACTTTTATATGTTTTATGTATAGAGCCACTTTTAATTAAAATTAGAGCTTCACCTTTAATTAAAGGTCTTCAGATACCTGGATCAAGGGAAAGTGTTAAAGTATCAGCATATGCGGATGACGGGACTTCTAACTGATGTGGAGTCTATAGGTAATATGTTAAAATTAGCTAAACGTTTTGGTTACGCATCAGGTTCAAAATTAAATATGTCAAAAACTGTGGGTGTTTGGATCGGGAAATGGAAATTTAGGGAAGATCATCCGTTTGGTATTTCTTGGGTTAAATCAACAAAAATATGTGGAATTCATGTTGGGGATGTAAATTTTAGAGCTGTTTGGCAAACTATTTATGATAAAGTTATTGTTTCGCTTGATTTATGTAAATGTCGATCGGTGTCTGTTTTTGGAAAAGCCACTTTATGTAATGTTTTAGCTTTGAGTAAATTTTGGTATGTGGCTACATGTATGTCCATTCCTAGGAATTTTATTAGTCAGTTTGAACGACTTATTTTTAGTTTTATTTGGGCTAGTAAATGTGAGCCGATAAAACACAGTGTAGTTTTTAACAGTATTTTGGATGGGGGTATTGGGTTAATTAACATCTGGAGTAAAGTTCAATCCTTTCTTCTTAATCATGTCAAAAGTATTATTTTAAATTCTGAAGCTAGGTTTATATTTAAGACACGACAACTCTTCTTTAGCTAGTAATTTAGTTCCACATCGTGACCCACACTATATTCCAAATTTTTATATTCAATGTATAAATGTCTATAGGAAGTTTAGAAAATGTAAACCAGATGATTTTGTGTGGGACAATGTTTGTGCAAGAATTTTTTAGATTTTTTTTGTAAACAGTATAACTGATTAATTGATTGAAGCATTGGTTTTAGGTGCCTGTATCCAATTAAGGTTTAGACACCCCCACCATGAGTACGGTCCGCCACCAAAGGCCTGGACCCAGTATCGAGGCTGTACTCAGGGGGGGAAGGGGGGGGGGGGTGAAAAACATTATGTTAAGTATAATATAAATGTGGATTTCAAAATGGTGTTTAAAAATTTGCATAATCATTTTATTGATCCAATTACTAAAACTGTGTCCTATCGTTTTGTGTATAATTCTTTGCCTGTGGGCTATGTTTTGTTTATTAGACACATTATTAAGAATAAATATTGTAATTTATGTATGTCCGATTTAGAAACTTTGGATCATTTATTTTTGAATTGTAGAGAGGTGAAGCCCTTGTGGGACATAGTGTTTAATTTTATTTTCAATTTGTCCCAAGGTCATGTAAGTTTTTCTAAAAAGTGTATTGTATATAATATTTTTGATTATTGTAAAGAAGGAGCTGTAAATGATTTAATTCTATTTTTGATACATGAAGTTCAATATGTAATATGGATAGGCAGAAACTTTGCTTGTTTTCAACATCAATCTATTAATAATGAAAGTTTAGTATTACATTTTTTATCAAGACTTAAATTTCGTATTCTAGTAGATTATAAAAGATTTTCAGCTGTAAAATTTCATACGTATTGGTTAAAATCTGGACTTTTTTGTAAACTCATCAATGATTCATTACAGTTTGATTTTTAGTTCGGTTAAATACCTATTGAACATTGTCCATTTATTCATTCGTAAGTGAGACTACAAGACGACTGCCACTTAAGAGAATTTGAGGTAAGAATTCGGCATACTTACCTGGTACGGGATTCTTCGCCGGGGTGGTGGAGGCGGGAGCGGTTTCGGGTGCGGACGGTGCGCGGGGGCTGGAGCCGCGTCCCCAGCAGACGGGTGTGGAGACCGGAACCACCCATCGTGACACCGTCTGCCGGCCCGGATCCAGACAACCTGTGTCCGCCGCTGACAGACGGTGAACTGACCGACTGTAGTTCCACGACGGACCGAGAGGACCGGCGGCGGAAACGAAGAGAGAGGAAGGTGTTTAAAGAAAAAGAAAAAATGGATAAAGAAAAAAACAACGAAAAGATGGACTGTGTCATGAACCTGAAAAGACATTTCGAGAAGGCACCACTTCAAGCGTCGCCTCCTGCCAAGCACGCAGGTCTGCCCCCAGTGGTAGCTATCAGGGCGAATAGCAAAACGTGAAACATCGCTCGTTTTTGTTTATACTCTAAGACCCCTTCGACTCTGAACTGTTAACGGACCTTTCCTGTGATTATGAACCAAACCTGGATAATGGCTACGACTTTGGACCCGCCCCTGGATTTTCCCACTTTCTCACTAGAGACCAGCGATAAAACCAGTTCAGTGTTCTCTATGGATCTGCCCCTGTGGTGTCTTATGTGGTTAAGGTACTGTATATATCATTATTGGTCCCTCACCCCCACCTTAATTTTACTGCCCCGTTCATACATGTACGCCCCTGTAAATGTCCCTTGTGTGAAACCCCCCGTTGTGCTAAGTGTTCCACATGTCTTCCGCCCCTGGCGACCACATGTTGTGTTTTATTCGTCAAAGGAAATCCATAGAGACATTATGTATATATTTGACATTGTTTACAAACTGTTGCTGTTTTTATTGACATTTAATATGTTCATTCAAGCGTGTATTTATCTCAAATTGTATATAATTATTATGTGCTTTGTTTCTTGTGTTAAGTCAACCTTATAATAATGAGAATTGGCACACTGAACGTTAGAGGCTTTGTAGACAATTCTACAAAGCGATCTTTAATTTTTAAACAGTTTGTTGATAATAAACTAGATATTATTTGTTTACAAGAAACACATTTTAATGAAAATGATAACTTAAAATATTATTTTAATGAATTTAATGGTAAATATTTTGTTAATTCATGTAAAAATGGTCGAAAATGGGGGGTTGCAATTTTATTTCGGAAGGGGTTAAATTTAAATGTAATTGACTCCAAACATGATGAAAATGGTAGAATATTAAGTTTAATTTGCCAATTCGACGATAAGTCTGTATATAAAAATAGATTTAATATAGTGAATATTTACGCACCGGTTAATCCGGTGACACGAAGTGAGTTTCTTTCAAAATGTGATACATATTTCCTGACTGAATGCAACGGACTGCCAGTGATAGACCGTTACGTCACAGGCGATTTCAACTGCATCGACGACCTGACACTTGATCGAGCTGGACCTAAAACGGCCGCAGTACGGGGCACTTTTGGGGTGGAACAGTTTAATAGCATATGTAAGAAACATGACCTAGTCGACGCTGTTAGATATTTGAACCCCGACGGAACCTCGCAGTATACACATTACAGTAAAACACATAAATCTTACAGTAGAATTGACAAAGCATACATATCTGGCATCTTCCTATGCACACTGAAACTGACAGGGGTCGACCAGTGCTTGTATAGCGACCACAGACTGTTAATTATAGAATGCATGTTACAGAACAAGGACAAAGGGCCAGGTCTATGGGTCATTAATAATAGTATTTTAACGGACAAAACATACATCGATCTAATTCAAGATTTTTGGGTAACATGGCGCACTAAAAAACCAGACTATGACAATTTATTATTTTGGTGGGATCTGGGTAAACGTAAAATAAAAAATTTGACAATTGAATACTGTAAATGTAAGCGACGGACAGAACGGACATATATTTATAAATTAAAAAAGGACGAAAACTGGCTAACGCGGTTATCTGAACTGGGTCAATTAGATGACGAAGCAGAGTTAATTGATGTTCAAAATAAAATCCGCGACTACGACAGTAAATTACTAGAAGGGGCGCGAATTAGGGCTAAGGTTGAGGAAATTGAACAAGGTGAAAGATGTACATCATACTTTGTTAAATTGGAAAAGCAAAAAGCAAATGATAAATATATGCACTCGCTACTGGCAGAAAATGGCACAGTAGTTGACACGCGAGACGGAATTTTAGATGAAACCCTTAAATTTTATGAGAAATTGTACACATCAGAAACGACTGACCCAGCTGCACAGGATTATTTGCTAAGTAAAATGACAAAGACGTTAAGTGACTTTGATAGCGACTCATTAGAAGGGGAGATTAATTGGGAAGAAGCTTTCAGGGCGGTTAAATCGTTTATCAAAGATAAGTCACCGGGCAGCGATGGTTTGACTGCGGAATTTTATCAGAACTTCTTTTATTTAATTGGCAACGACTTAATTGATGTAATTAATTATGGTTTTGAAAAAGGTGAATTAAGTTTAACTCAGCGCCGAGGGGTGATTGTTTTAATTTGGAAAGGCAATGAAAAGGAACAATTAAAAAACTGGCGGCCAATCTCATTATTAAATATTGATTACAAAATCATCACCAAAGTTTTGGCGGATAGGTGTAGGGATGTTTTGCCCAGCATTATTCACCCCAATCAAAAATGTACAATTAAGGGCCGGTCCATTTACGACGGAGCTGCTTTGATAAGGGACGTAATCGAATATTGTAATCGTAATGATCTACCGGGAGTTATCGTCTCGTTGGATCAAACGAAGGCTTACGATAGGGTGGAGTGGGGGTTTTTATTTAAGGTTTTGCAAAAATTTAATTTCGGGCCTTCTTTTATTAACATGATCAAAACTTGTTATACTAATATTCAGTCAAGTGTTAAAGTTAATGGGTATTTATCTTCTTATTTTGATCTTTCTCGCGGGATTAGACAGGGATGCCCGATCAGCACATTACTATATATTTTGGTAGCGGAAGTTCTGGCCGAAGCTGTTCGGGATGAATCGGAAATTAGCGGAATTAAATTACCTGATGGCCTAACTAGTAAATGGGTGGGTTACTCGGATGACGGTAACGCGACCCTATCTGACATGGACTCTGTTAAAAAGCTTTTTGCCGTTTTAAATTTATATGAACGTGCGTCTGGAGCTAAAGTCAATCTGCAAAAAACCAAGGGTTTTTTATTCGGTAAATTACAGTACGAGAAGGATACTCCGCTTGATATAAGATGGTGTAATGATAAAATTAAAATTCTCGGCTTTGTCTTTGGTAATGAAGACGTGTCAAAAGATAACTGGGAACCTAAAATTGCTAAAATTCGTAAACTTTTAAACATTTGGTCTCAACGTAAACTAACTTTAAATGGTAAAGTAACTGTTGTTAATTCACTGGCTTCCAGTGGCATTTGGTACCTATCCACTTTAATTTCACTGCCGGAAAAATATGCCAAAGAAATCGATATTATTTTCTCTGAATTTATTTGGTCGTATGGTAAACATCTTATATCGAGGAAGCAACTTCAACTGCCTAAAGAACTAGGGGGGTTGGGTGTTGTCAATGTTCGGCTTAAGGTTAAAGCACAACGTGCTAAGTTTATTTCTAGATTATTAAGTTTAGAGGGAGATGGGCTCTGGAAATCTTTAGCTGAATATCATTTAGGCATGTATAAAGATTTAAATGTAGGAATACACATTTTGAAATGTAAAATTGTTAATAAATATACTAATTTTCTATCAATGCCGGACATCTACAGGGAAATGTTAATTGTATGGGACGAATTGGACATAACACGCAAAATTACAAGCATACAACAAGTATTGTATGAACCCATACATGACAATCCTGCCTTACCATTTGGTACAAGACTCAAAATTTTACGTAGATTGGGACTAAATTTAGTCAATGACGTTTGGGACTACGAAGAAAAGTTTTTCTTTAACTTTTCTGATCACCCATATGGCGACACTTTCGACGAACAGTAT
>JAULBR010105262.1:0-10768 GCA_032355825.1 Melanodrymia aurantiaca | reverse complement strand
TATTTGCAGTTGTATATCACAAATGCATATTAAAATACCGAAATATAGCACTTGCAACTATGAGACTGTAACTTTAAGAAACGCTACACTTTATCACTGTCAGATCTACATTAACTTGTAACAATTTGTATTGGTCTTTGGCTTTCAAATGAAACGCTGGTTATATTAAATTTCTACGTTTTGTGGGTTTTTTATTCTATTCGTGGGGAGCGGAGAATAACTCCGGGCAGGAGCGTCCGCCTGATGGGACAAAGGATCGATCCTCCTTAGGGGGACCTTTTGGGTTATTTCCCCTTCCATCCAGTGATCTGTGACTGATCCATCAAAGGCAGTGGTTTGTGCTATCCTGTATGTGGTAATGTGCACATGAAAGATCGCTTGTTGTTATTCGATGATTAACCTATAATATTATTTCCCCAGACAGAATAAAGATAAAATGTGTTTGTTTAACGAAACCACTGGAACACATTGATTATTAATCAGCGGTTATTGGATGTCAAACGCGCGGTTATATCGACACTAGGTCACAAAGGACACCTGCTGCCGCCACTACTCTTCTTTGAATAACAGCAAGGGATCTTTTATGTGCACTTTTTCACAGATAGGAGAGCACACATCACAGCCTTTAATAGACCAGTCGTGAAACACTGGTTGGAACGGGACATACGCCAATGGGTCCCCTGAGGAGGATCGAGCCCTCGACCCATCATCCCGCAGGTGGACGCTTTACCGCTGGACTACTCCCCGCTCTCTCAGCGCAAGACCAAACAGGATTGAACACACCCCGGCCTTCGATAGACCTGTCGTGGATCACTGGTTGGAACGGGGGAAATCTAACGGGTCCACTGAGGAGGATCGGTCCGTCGACCCATTTCGCCCCAGGCGGAAGCTCTTGCTATGATCTACGCCCCGCTTCACTCATACAGTGAAGTAAATAATTGAACGGATGGCAACATCAAAGTCAAGATTATCTAGCTTATTTAAATTCAAACCAAGTATCTGTTTATTATAATGCAATCTTTTCTTCTTTGGGATTACAGAACAAACAAACAAGAGATAGTCCTCGAATTTGTGATTTTCCTAATCAGTGTTATATCGTTAATGAACGGAACCATCTCTTGTTGAAAGTATTTGCAGGATTATAACACACAGTTCAAAGCACTTGCATTATTTTAACAAACAGCGCCAAATTGATTGGACAATCGCATAACGTCTTGAAGAGATCAAATAGATGCTGAAGTAGCTGTGATGTGGGTGAGATCTTCGATCCACTTCATCGCAGACTCGTGGGAACATTGGCGCTGCCGGAAACACGGACGATGCAAGTGAAAGCTGGTGCGGATCAAACAAGGCTAATCTTTGTGCTTATCGAGATTCACTAATGTGTATTGGTTCAGCGGTATACTAAATCGAACAGCAATAGCATACATTCAGCCACTGGTCTAACGTCCACACCTTGTAGTCCATGGGCCAGACATATATTTTTAGATATCTGCTTGTCTGCAGGAAAACATTTGGTGGAATTGCAATGTAGGCCCATGTATCCTATGTATTGACACAGACTAGGCTTGATAGCCAGACCCATGCAGTTGTTAATCCAAAACAGCGACTGGTTATAACAACTTTGTTTGCAATCGTCGGAGCCCTCTCGAGAATATGAATTTTGTTTCAGAAGCAGTCGTCGTGGTTGGTTAGTTAGTTAGTTAGAACTTGTTTACGTGTGTATACCCAATTAAGTTTCAAGCGCGTGGACTTCATGGTCACGCAAGCCAGACTTTCAATGCAGTAATGGTGCATTGGTGCTGTTTGGTGCTGACTGACTGACTAACCTTTGCTTAGGGTGCACATATCCACCACAGTTTCAAGATTGTGTCCAGTGCGGCAACGTTTGGTGCCTTATAGAACCCGCCATAAACACAGCGTCGCAATGCCATTCGGCGTTGTACGTTATAGAACCCGCCATAAACACAGCGTCGCAATGCCATTCGGCGTTGTAGAACCCACCATGACTCGTTGCCTAAAGCCTTCCAATACCCTTGACGTATCAACACCTTTCGATGCCGTGTTGCTCGCAATATATGCCAATATAAAGATCTTTCCAAATGCTGTAACTATTATCGTCGCAATGATTAACGCAACGGGCGTAAGACTGGTAAATACTTGGTTCGAATCCCATTAGTGGCATACGGGATATTTAATCCTAGTATCGACTTCAACACAGAGTGAGTGCTCTCAATGTATAGGTTAGTCTAGACATTTTGTTGGCTAGGCGACCCCCGTAACTCTTTTTCTCCCATTCTCTAGCCGTGGGGGCTAATTTAGATATTTGGTACCAAATCCTATGACCGATTTCCGTTAAATGAGTTAAGTTGTTTTTGTCCACCAGCCTTCAATTTCTGCATAATGGCAGATGCGTAACAGAAACTGCAAAGAATAAAAACCTTATATACGACATTAATCAGCTTCGACTCGATAAAACAGATCCCTAAAGACAATGAATTTCCCATACAGACATCGTTAATAAAACATTAGCTCTTTTCAAATGTGTGCACTATTTATTTTAGAGTTTGAATATAGGGCATTAATTTTGTTTGAGACCTAATAATTGACTGTTAATGTGCGACCGACTTAATACGTCGTGGTGTTTCACGCGAGTGCAACATGCATACAGACAGATAGATAATAGACAAATTGTTTTTTTTAAAGTCTCGCCTCACTTATAAAAAAAAAACCACCATAAAACAAATGTACATGTATTTACAATAAAGTTTCCAAAACTGACCCACTCCATAATTCCATGGTCGTAGCCTGGGAGGTTGGGGATCTTCGCTAGCCAAGGCAGACCGTGAATTTGTTTAAATCATTGTTTTAAAATATAATCTTTAAAGCCCAGATGCCAGGAATTCACATTTTTATCCCACTCAAGGTTCATGCTCCTGGATCCTCCGAAGCAGACCGTTATTGTGTATAAACTCACTATTGTCTTATATTGAAGGTAAAATGTTCAAATTGCTACGAAACAAAGGGCAAGTCAACACAAACATATAGATGATTTAATAACAAGCTCTCAAACAATACGGTGCATCTAAATGCAGGTACATGTCCTATAGACAAACTAGTAAACAAAATAAATATATACATCAATCAATCGTACAGTCAGACTCGGTTTTCTTCATAACATCCATTACAAGCACAATTTAGCTGGGAAAGAACGTAGTAAAATTTATCGAAATCCCAACACGAAAAAAAAGACATCTGCTATTAGTTAGGAACGAATGCAAATTAATGCAAATTAATGTAAATTAATGTGTAATATATAAAACTGTGACAATGGATATTTTTTCTGAATGATATTAATTAACAGTTTGTTGA
The DNA here is from genome assembly GCA_032355825.1 of Melanodrymia aurantiaca. Taxonomy (NCBI): domain Eukaryota; kingdom Metazoa; phylum Mollusca; class Gastropoda; order Neomphalida; family Peltospiridae; genus Melanodrymia; species Melanodrymia aurantiaca. The sequence continues at coordinate 7,396 of JAULBR010105262.1, read as the reverse complement.
GAGAATTTGTAGAAGGGCATGTCTTAATTAATCTATGGGACTGTGACAATGGATAGAATTATTTCAACAGTCAGTAGGGACAATTTATAGAAGGGCGTGTCATAATATATAAGACCGACAACGTATATAATTATTTCTTAGTCATACTAACAGTCAGTAGTTGGGAAAATTTGTAGAAGGGCGTGCCTTAATCTATAAGACTGACAATGATATATTTTTGAGTCATACTAATAGTCAGTAGAAAGAATTTATAGAAGGGTGCGTCTTAATCTATAGGACGGTGACAATGTATATATTTCTGTAAAGACGATTTATAAAAGGATGTGCCTTACTACTCTGGAAGGTGACAACGGATATACATGTGTGTCCCAGTTGTACTAACACTTAGTAACAGTTATTGTGAGCAGAGATGGATTTTGTTTTTGTGTCTGGTTGGAACTGAGAGGCAACGCTGGTGACAAGGTCACAAATTTGACACGAAGCAGGGGGTTTGCAGATAATCTAAAAACCTACATGTATATATTTATTGCATTGATATAGATTACAGAGACATACTATTGGTGTGTAACACACACACACACACACACACACACACACTTCCAACATGTATACACATACAAAGTGTGATGACCCTATACATCATGATAATAGATATGCGCCGGAAACTATTCGGATGGACGGATACACGCATGTATAAGGAAAACACTATGTACATGTATAATACTCCAGACTTAGTTGAAGTGGTATAAAAACTGTACTGTCTGAACATTTCGGATAATTATATATCATGATATCGGAAACTGAAATCAGCCAAAATGGATAAATGAAAAATTTGCTATTTAAAAGGTAGATAGGAATTAGTTTAATTTTAGAAAATTGCAATTTCCTAAGAATTTTTTTTATCCTGGGCAGGGGAATAGGAGAAATATCAGGAGGCTCCTGTGGAAAATGGGATGATTGATAGGTCTGGTTAAATCCTCAAGGCCACAGTCCTCGCTGGTTGAGTTTTGATCAGAGCTGTTTGATCGTTTTCTCAGTTATCAAGATTAAGTCCTCCGTAAAATATTGTTCAGTTTAGGCACTTGTAAGAAATGAAAATAATTTCACTTGGGACTTAAACTTAACAACACTGGGAAGCTGGTTTAATATCCTCTATTTAATACACATTTTTGTCAAACACCGAGTGTACATTAACTATAGGAAACAATTGCACACAATCTACACACTAAACAAGCAAGCATTCTACATGTAGAAATTAAAGGCACTCTCCCAAGTCTGAAGATGGATGCGACCACACATGCACACCTAAGCAGCTATTTGTAACATGTTTCTGACTAACATTCGCTTAAATCGTATTGTTTACAATATCAACATAATATTATTATGTACATGTATATCCTATGTGTTTCAGGTCATACACATTTTCACAGTAGCTTAATGTGTATTTTTGTCTAGAATAATTTATATTGTAAGAAATTATTGTAGGCAAAAGTCTAATTGTGATTAGCAGTTTCTTTTACTGGATGGGGAATGGAAAAGCAACTACTGAAATTTGATTAGCACTTATATATTATAAAATGAGTAATAATATTGCATCGCGATCTTAAGATTTTGCGTCGCTTTTTGCAATGCAAACCCGGTCAATTTGCAGCCTGTACATATATTGATATTGTAATCATTAAAATGGCAAATAAATGTTAATTTTAATAAATAGAAATTTCTCTATTAGGCAAAAATGTGTTACAAGTAGTTTTAGATGTGTACGTATTGCGGCATCCGACTGAAAAATTGGGAGCGTACCTTTAACTATAATTTACCATGAACATTCATATTTGTAAGTAAAGCAATCTGAAAGACAAATGCATATCATGATGCTGCTAAACAATGTTGATGCTTTCTTGATGCTTTGTAGTAATCAATACTATCATAAACCAAGTACGTACTATAATAATGTACATGAGTAAAAGCTTAAAACAATATGCAGAAAGTGGGACTAATACACATACTTAATATAATATAAAATAATAACAAAACAACTAAAGAAAATAAAATCAAGCACAAAATAATACTAGGATATAATTAAGCTAAAAAAAAGAAGCTTTCCTGCAGCTATCATCTATAAATTAAATCCGCTGATTATAATACATTTTCAATTCAATGTTTTTTCTCTGTGCTTAGTTTAAGTTTGTACCTACCGAATATTTCACCATACACTACACATATTTTATACAACTAGTAATGAAAAAAAAAAATGTCAAGCAGGGGTATTTTAACCTCTAAAGTTCTAAACCCCCTGAACATGTGCCTGCACCAGAAGGGTATATTAAAACATATTTATACATCAACATACAAATCATTACAATACAAACATATCCTTACAAGGATATCCTAGAGGAGATAGCACTGTATTAAAGGTATACATTGTAGTAGCGTTATGTACAACATACAATGTATAAGCCAATACCATTAGAATCCATATTGCATAGTTTAATGTATCATAAACCACCTAACTACATATACACATTACCTTACTTTGAATGACCTTTCAATGTCACTATATTAAAGGTCAAATGGCACGATATTATAATATTTAACAATGATTAATAGTGAATACCAGTACAGTGCATATAGTTCACAATTGAATATAGACTTGTCTATATTTTCATCGTCTAAATTCACCAAAGAACAAATATAAAAACCAGGGCTCACCCTGTAGGTAGCCAAATAATTATTATTAGCCAATGGCTAATTTTTTCTTCAAAATTGGTTAAAACTTTTAGAAATTGGCTAACAAAATTATATATAAATTAGTCTCGTTTTAAACATTTTACTGCAAAGTACAACAATTTTTGGAAAATTGGCTAAAAGAAACTTTTGCATAGAGTGAACCCTGAACTTCGTTATAAAGCGACCTACATGTACACACGTGCAATATAATTGATGAAATTTTATTTTGCTACACACGATTCAATATTATTGTAGCAATATTCAGTATATTACGAAATTTCGTCATGGACGGATCGGTATTAGCTTTTGCGATAGCTTCGAGTCCAGAAAGGAAGCAGAAAACACATCGGAAACAAACTATTGAACAATAATATTGAAGATCTGCTACACACGCTCAATAATATTGTTCAATGGTCAATAAATATCTACTGCGATTTGATTTCGTCAATATATAATATTGATCAATTAAATTTCGGGCTTCAATATCACACACAGACGAACAATAAGATTGTCAATAATATTGCGCGTGTGTAGGCCGCTTAAGACTTGCTCTCTACAATTGGCATCAATAAAGCAATAAGGCAGTTCCTTGAACATAACTGTTACTCAATCAAGAATATTATAAAAATACCAATACCACAAAACATCAATATTCATGTGTTTTAATAACTTGCATATTAAGAATTTTGGACCTCTGAAAATAACTAAACATAGAAAATATTGTAATACCCGGTACTTTATTTATTGAAACAGATGCAAGTTATGTTTTGTCATATCATGTTCTACATGTACATGTATAAAAGAATAATATTTGATAAAACAATGAGAAGAAAGTGAGACTAATAGAAATACTTAATATATAATAACAAAATAGATTAAAAACAACAACAAAACAACAACAAACTAATACTTTGATCTAGTTTAAAAACAAAAAGCTTTTCTGTATGCGTGTGAGATCGTGACAGACAGAAATGTGTGACTCCACATCAAATGCATGAGATTTGGCAGGTAAGTTGAGTTTGTAACTCTGTATTTACTGGACGAAAAGTACATGTGTGTGTTTGTGTAACTAACTAGTATGTAATTACAGTAGATGTACATGTTTAAGTTTTTGTTTTTTTCTTCTTAAAAAGAATAAATATAATAATTTTTAAACATACCGGTACTTTATAGTGTACTAATTACTAAATAACTACAGTTTAACAGCATATAAATGTCAATTTAACAAACAAATACTTTTACAAGTATTTAAAACTTTATTGCAAATTCTCGTCTAACAGGAAGTGGGAACTCACAATTAACATTAAAGTGAAAAATTTCAAGTGCTTTTATCCACAAAAGGTTCAAGCACACCCGCCTTAGGCACGGGCCGCTATAAAACTTAATGCCAAGGCTGTGTCCAAGATGGATACGTTAACATTGAAACATTTAACTATTTTCATATTACCGGTAGTTAGTGCATGATACATGAATGCATATAAATTATATCAATATCACATTAAACATAAATAATTCACTCAATATTGAAAATGAAAAGCTCTCAGATTTCAGAAATGGATGTGTGAGGAGAATTTTAGCTGAACATTGGTAAAAAATACATCAATAAAAGAATAGAGAAACAAATCCGCATCAACGTACTGCACAAAAGTATTCGTCATAAACATTAAAGTGAAGTGCTTTTATCCGCAAAAGGTTCAAGCACACCGGCCATGGGCACGGGCCGCTATAAAACTTAATGTCAAGGCTGTGTTCAAGACAAGATTGAAATTGGTTGCTATTTTCAGTCCTCTCTTGTGTGGTACGTTTGTATGTAACTATCAATTATATATTTACTTCATCAAACAGAATTGTAGGTTAAACATTGGATATGCATAAAAACAATGTTAATTCTACATAAATGTTTTTTTTTTTACTCATTGCTCACTCTAAATTTGTTTATTTATTAAATTCTGGGATTACATTGAAACCCTTATTCAGTTTCTGTGACTAGATGTTCTGAACCAGTTCTGGAGTTCTGTGGCCTCATGCATGAACCTTATATTATAACCCACAGTATGATGAAACTGAGAAAATTGCAGTTAAACGTAGGTCATTGTAATTGATACGTGTGCACTACAAACGGGCTTCACTTTTGTAAAACCTTTTGCATAATATCTTTTTATGATTTGAAAATGCTCTCATGATAATAATCATAGTTATGCAAAAATGTCCACCTACATGTAAATGTAAGATATTTTCCAAGTTATAGAGTACATAGATTTATAACTGCAATGTCCATTCATGCTACATGTAATATCGCAATAAATTTGATATTGTGTGTTATCAGGTTCATGCATGGGGACGTCACACAGAGAAGACCTAAACAGAATCAAATAAAAATTACTCTTATATGAAGCATTCAAGCATGTCAGATCAAACAGGATAATATTACGGCATTCCATTTGAAAACAGTAAAGTGCATCATATCAAATAAGTAAAATATATTATGGCAAAAATTTATGTACTGTAACAGTACAGTGAAATCCCTCTAAACCGAACTCACTTGGGACTGAGAAAAATGTTCGGTTTAGAGGGGTGTTCAGTTTAACGAGGTTTAAATACAGCACATAAGGCTGTTTGGGACTTTGAAATATGTTCAGTTTACAGGGAATTCCGAGTTAACTGAGGGTCCGGTTTAGAGATGGTTCACTGTACATGTATAGTAGAGTAGAGTTGGTACCTAATACGACAAGACATGTTGGGAGTACTGTTTTTACACAAAACGTGTAGGAAAGTATATTTATTAATATTTAAGAACAGATATATAGGTAATAGAGATTTGAAAAGACATCAAAAATGTGTTCGAGATATCTGAAGTATGAGATATCAACAGTGATTTGTTGCAGCTAATGAATTAATGAGTAGCTAACTAAGCTATTATCCCTATACTATAAAAGACGTTCGATAGATAACCACATACGTGTATCCATAATACTGTTATTTTACCGGAAGTTGTATAAATTAATATGTAACAGTATTAAATAGTTTTTAAATTTTAAGAACCTATATTTTGCTTTATACATCATCACTGGGCGCTTATAGTTATATGATTGATAGTTTTTAATATATATATATAATATAATATTATACACATTAAATAATGTAATATTTTAATGTAAATTTAAAGAGTTCACATTCACTTGATGATTGAGGTCCGAGTGGTTCATGTTCACTTTGTTTGATGTATGAGTGGTTCATGTTCACTTGACATTTGATCTATAAGAGGTTCAAGTTCACTTTGTTTGATCTATGCATGGTTCATGTTCACTTGACGTTTGATTTATGAGTGATTCATGTTCACTTGACATTTGATCTATGCATTTTTAAATATATAAGTAAACAATATCATATGTTCAGATCATAATATCCTAACACAAGCATCCAAAATGTATATTCTATTCAATTGGACAAAATTGTTGTGCAAATACTATACCTCAAATACAAATAATATTCTACACCCAAAAACCACTATTGCTAAACAGCACAAATACAAGACAAATAACATTAAACATAATTCTGAAATACATAGTTACGCTTACAGTTATACAACAAGATCACAGCTACAATGATTAAAATTGTTGTGCAAATACCATACCTCAAATACAAATAATATTCTACACCCAAAAAACACAAAATTGCTAAACAGCACAAATACAAGACAAATTACATACTTCTCAAATACACAGTTACGCTTACAGTTATACAACAAGATCACAGCTACAATGATTTTACCCCAAACTTATAATATATGGCCTCGTAGTATTTACAAACTGGTCCGATGCTAGTACGACGACTTAATGTACATCATACACTGCATTCACATGTACACAAGCTAAACTGGTTAAACTATAGTACTGGTATAGCTAAAACACTTTTGTTTGGAAATGATTAACATTCATACAAGCAAAAGTTATACCGGTAAAAAAGGTGGAAGTATGTGAACATACACATGTCAACATGTTTCTTATTTTTAAATATAAATATAAAAAATGTCTTACAACATATTTTTAACGTACAGTTCGGTATTTATGCAACGTTCTTAAATCAATAATAACTTGGACAATGACGCCACAATGAAATTTCCTTCGGTTTGTTAAATAAATCACATTTTGCCTACGTAATTCACGGCAATTGGGAGCGACTAACTAGATACTGAGATCAAATGTGCACGACATATTTATTTCTGCCAATTACCAGTTTAGCCAAAACAGTTTCGCATTCACATGTACATTTTAAACTGCTGTAGTTATACAACAAACCAAAGTGTTTTTGCTTTACCGGTATTAGTGAAGAGATTGCATTCTCATGTACAATTTAAACTGGTTTAGTTATACCAGTAGAGTTAAACTAGTTTAAAGTGTAGGCCTACATTTGAATGCAAATTTAAACTTGCGTTCACTTGATAGGCTAAAGTGTACATATGAATACAGCTATAGACGCGTTCACTTGATACGAGTAAACGCAGCTATATACTTGCGATCACTTGATACGAGTAAACGCAGCTATATACTTGCGATCACTTGATACGAGTAAACGCAGCTATATACTTGCGATCACTTGATACGAGTAAACGCAGCTATATACTTGCGATCACTTGATACGAGTAAACGCAGCTATATACTTGCGATCA
>JAULBR010105251.1:0-10768 GCA_032355825.1 Melanodrymia aurantiaca | reverse complement strand
ATTGAAGTTGAGGAGACTGAACCCGAACAGGAAACTCTGGACATGTTTTCTACAGATGATGAAATCACATTCATCAACGTCGCTGTAGATGAGGATGTATCTGCCCTGCAGGCTATTGGTGACGATCAGCAGCCTGTGGTTGTGGATGGTGATGTTTGAACAGTTAGCAGTTAGTGGGGTATTTGAGCATATTAGTGGAAGTGTTGCTAATGCAATTATCTCTAGCATTGATGGTACCATTGAATGATGAGGACATCATTATTTCAGGAGGGGAAGTGTGTGTCATTATTAGCTTTTATGACTTATGTATATAGTTTTGTTATTATAAATGTACTGTTATTTAATCTTTGTTTTAATATACAGGTAATGCGGAAACCGACTGTATCCCTTTAATTAATAGCCTTATTCGTGTTCCTTTAACTAAACTCTATTTGACTATTTCAGGTTCCTGTTCAAGGTGAAGCTAGCTTGTTCTATTTATCTATCACTTGTTTTGAGCACTGCACTTTATTAATTAACAATAACACCACTCTTCTGTGCACTGTGCTATTCCTATCTGTCAAGCTTGGGTACAGAGTGAGATGGTATTCTCTCCTAACTTTATGTCCTCTGTACTCAGCTTCTAGTTATATAAGGTTCTATTTTATATGCTGGTACACCTCTGTGTATATTACTTATTCATTCTTGTCATTGCTCTGTGCAAGTATTCTATTTGGCAGTTATTTGGAAGTTATTTAGAAGGTCCGAATCCGATATTCTTGGAGTTTCAAGGGTTATTTCTACATGATGTTTTTCCACTTGATTTTCTACTCTGATTGTTTCCGTCATTAAACCGCCACAGTCGTACAAACCCCTGCTGCTTTGTTGTTGTTATTTATACCCAACCTAGTGCTGCTACATAAATAATTAGGTAAGTAGTTAGTCCATAAATGAACGTAATATCGTTGAGGTGTCACTGCCGTGTCGATTAGATATGTCATCCACACCTGAACGATATTACGTTCATTTATGGACTAGGTAAGTAGTCAAAATGAAACAAACTGTGTCTGGTGTGACCAGTTTTGCCGTACATTCCACAGTGTTAACGATTTGAATCTCTGATGTGAAGAAAATTCCATCAAAGATCAGAGATGGTGGAACATTTGAATCGAGTCGTTTTTGGGTAGTCACTGTTTCGTACGATATCATGGTAGTGTGCAGCTGAATCTGCATAATTAATCATGCTTGTAGACCTAGTGTGTGACTGTGTGTGCCAGATATATTAATACAGTGTATTATTGTGTTGTAGCAAAACTATAGACCCTGTTACAATTTCGAGCCAATGTAGGGACCCTGTTACAATAACTTACATGTTAAACTGTATTTTTTTTTGTCATTTCAGATTTACATCTAGGTTTCTAAACAAAATTGGTTGGTAATACTGATGATTAATGCTTAGAAACATATTCCCAAGTTCACTCTTTAACAGACAGTGTGCACAGTTACTTCATTTAAGAACGTTTTTTGCGAGTAATTTCATGGACAGCAAAATGTCGATAGACGAAGCAGAAAGCATCATCGTGCATGAAGGGAGAGCTAAGGTGTTCACTCCAACATCTGTCTTCTACAATCCTGTTCAAGAGTTCAATAGAGACCTCACTGTGGCAGTTATATCACAGTATGCCAAAGAGTTTATTCAAATACAACAAGCTCAAGAAAATAGTAAACAGGCAAAGAGAGCAGAATATAATAGGAAACATCACATAGAAAGTGAAACGGTGTCTGAAAACATGGACTCTATTATCGATTCTGAGAAAGAAAATCTGGACCTTAGAAGTGGCAAAAGTTTTCAGAATGGTATTCGGGTGTTTGAAGGTCTTGCTGCATCAGGCCTCCGATCAGTGAGGTTTGGCTTGGAGATTCCAGGTGTAAAGGAAGTCATAGCCAATGACTTCGATAAAAATGCTGTAAGCTTTATTGATAAAAATATTGCGATGAATAATCTTCAAGGTTTAGTCAAGTCTAGCTTCGGGGATGCTGCCATGGTGATGTATCAGAACAAAAGTATTGCCGATAGATTTGACGTTATTGATATTGATCCTTATGGAAGTCCTTCGGTCTTTTTAGATGCAGCTGTTCAGGCAGTCGGTGATGGTGGATTGCTCTGTGTGACATGCACTGATCTCGCTGTTATGTGTGGAAATTCCGGCGAAACATGCTATTCAAAATATGGGAGTATGTCTTTGAAGTCAAAATTCTGTCACGAAATGGCATTAAGGATTATTTTGCAATCCATTGAATCACACGCCAATCGATACTCCAGGTATATTGTACCGTTATTGTCAATGAGTGCCGACTTCTACGTACGCGTATTTGTGAAAATCTACACTGGGCAAGTTAAAGTGAAGGAGTCTGCAAGTAAACTCTCAATGGTGTATCATTGTACTGGGTGTGGAGCATACAGCCTGCAAAGACTGGGTGTGAAAGTTCCAACTAAGGGAGATAACCACAAGTTCACGCCGTCAACTGGTCCACCAGTCGGTCAGACTTGTGATCACTGCGGGTTCAAGCACCAGTTTGGAGGGCCGATTTGGGTGGACCCTATTCACAATGTGGACTTCATAAAGAATGTTATAGACAGTGTTCAGAAGGATGGGAACAAGTTACGTACGTCGGAGAGGATCGTAGGAATGCTGAGTGTTATGAATGAAGAATTGCCAGACGTACCACTGTATTACATTCTCGATGAATTGTGTAATGTCCTGCATTGTACACCACTAAGCATGCAGCTGTTTAGGTAAGGAACAATGCAATGTGCTTCATAATCTTCACAATTTTCGAAAGTGGGGAGGGTGTAAAAGGCAAGATCGGATTGCATTTTATGTAAAAACTTTGGTCCACTGTTGATTAATGTTTTATGTTAGGACTAGAAGGGGGTGGGGAGGGGGTCAAACACAATCCTAATTTTGTGCAGATTGTGAAACATTTATAAATGCACGATCCTTAAATTAATAAATTCTTCACTGCAACGCATCTATCATTGTCAATAAAAGAAACACTTCTCTTTTTCATCTAGGTTAACACATTAATTTATGTAAGAAGAATATTACACTGACTGTACATAAGGTAATCTATTGCTTAGTGTTTATAACTTTTGGAAAGTGAAATTTAAGCCTATCGTAAGAATTACATACATTTACTTTGTTGATGATTTTGAGGTGTGATTTCTTGTTTTCTTCAGATCGGCCATTTTGAATGCTGGCTATCGGGTCTCAATGTCCCATGCAGCGAAAAATTCTCACAAGACTGATGCACCAGTTGCGATGATTTGGGTAAGTATGAGGACAGTATCAGTGTGGTGGTAGTTTGGGGTGCCTCTAATCGGTAGAACAGAGTTTTACAGATAATAACTTGTAGTGGCCTGAACATAATTTCTAATGACCATATCGGTGTGGTGTGGTGTGGTGTGGTGATCTGTGGAGCCTCTATGTTGTGACAGCAGAGGCGTGTTCAGAGAACAAATATATCGTGAGTTCACGCTAGACTGGATTTTGTACCAATATTAAATGAATGTGATATGATAGAACACGATTGGTACCAGTTAAAATACACGCGAGTTTATGCGATATGATCGAGTCTCTGAACACGCCTCTGGTTTCCTCTGTGGTCAAGTGTCAATATGACTGTGTTCGACATTCAATAACTGCGGATTAATAATCAGTGTTCCAGTGGTGTTGTTAAACAAACAAACTTTATCTTTCATTGAATATATTGAGGAGATCAATATTTAAAAATATTCATGGCTGTTAACAAATGTGAAAGTGTGACTGAAATTTTATGAGGTTCAAGGCAGACAAAACAGAAACCAAAAATGGCCGAGCGATTTTCCATTTATTTAACACAATTTCTCTCACGACGGAAATCCATCTCAGGACGGACAGTTAACAGCCATAAATATTACAACTTGTCTGTTTTATTGAAATCAACTGATTGTTTTTATTTCAGGACATCATGAGAGCGTGGGTGAAAGACCACCCTGTAAAGGCTGACCGATTAATAGAAGGAACCGCCGCCAAAAGGATACTTGGGAAAGAGCAGACAAATTCAGTTTCTTTTGCCTTACACCCTGATGCAAATCCTAAATCTCGACAGCAGGGATTGCTACGCTGGCAGATAAATCCTGAAAAGGAATGGGGTCCTAAACCGAGAGCTAGGAAATCGGGGAAAGACAAAACGATGGTTGAGATCAGAGAAGAGAAACAAGGCAAAAGGAAAACCAAACAGGTAATGATTGTTTTCATTGTACATTTTACCTGTCCTTCATTTGAAAATATATCAAGTTATATTCAAAAATAAATTAATAACGCCAAAAACAACTAGGTGTGTTTAGGGCAACACGTCAGTATTTATTACGGTACATGTAGGTAGACTTCTTTCTTTTATTTATTTTACAGAATAATTTTATTCCCCCAATATCAAAGGTCATCATGACCTACTTTTTCATACACTGCTCACGGTTATCCTATGATGTATTATCACACCAAGTTTAAACATCATTTGTCAAATAGTATGAAAGATATAAACCAGACAAACAAATTTTCCTCAAAAGTGCTTTGCGAAAAGTAGGTCACCATAACCTACTTTTGGTAAACTGCGGACATTCCATGATGTACCACAAAGTTTGAAGATTATATGGCATATAGTATGACCGATATATACCAGACAATGCTATGTACATGTAGTTTGAAAAAAGTTGGTCACTGTGTACTTGTGTTTTTTTCCCAGAAACTGCCAGACAACCGAAAGCAATTTCCGTGCAAGAGGTTTAAACAAGGTCACTGTGAACATGGATCTGAATGTTGTTACAGCCACGAGACACTGGAGCGAGAAGTCGTACCTCCAGATAATAGTTGATAATTCGTGTCACTGTGAACATGGATCTGAATGTTGTTACAGCCACGACACTCAAGCGAGAAGTCTAACCTGTTGTCTTACCTCCAGATAATAGTTGATAATTTGTGTCCCTGTGAACATGGATCTGAATGTTGTTATATACTGGCAAATATTTATTTTTATATCAAAAATGGTCACAAAGGTACTATTGAAAACATTGAAGGAATACTCGATCATGGCTGTTTATTGTGTTATCATAATTAGACTTCATTAAATATATTTTTTGATTTCAGTTACATTGTTGCAAAAATGTTCACTTGCAATATCCAGCAATTTTAGTGACGATTTTGAAACACATACATGTACAATGGCTCAACATTTTTTACATCTACATTTGTACTTGTAGGTGAAATAAAAATTATAATTAAAGAGTGCCATCAGTTTGTGTTGTTTTTTTGAAGATTAATGTATAAAATAAATACATCCTGTAAATATTCCATAGACGGAATTGATCTAAACATTTAAGGATGGTCTTAGGAGTAATAATTTTCTAGGTATTAAAAATTCAAGATTGTCACTACATGTACATCTCCAACTTATTCACCAAAATGTTGAATGAATGAATCCTCTGTGGAAAAGATTAATTTATCATTTTTATCGTAATTTTTTACACCCAATAGCCGATGTATGGTGCTTACCAATAGACAAAGCGGGACATCATACATGTATTTTATCCCCACAACTCCTCAGTATTTGTACTAGGCAGGTCAATGGTTAGTACTCGCACGAGATGAGTTAAGTGCAAAAAAGCAATAAAAACAGAAGACCAGCTTTCAATTATGTAGTATATATACACACACATATATAATTATAATTCCTGCATAAATGCACAATTTTTATTTGAATACATTATTTTATTTACAAAAACAGGTTCTATCACAGATTGAATGGAATAAGAATATTATAAATATACCGTTAAGTATATTAATTTATAATGTAGTCACTACAGATATTCACAGAAAATGATCGACTTCTATAGAACTTTCATAACTTGGCTCCATGTACTTGTTCTGGAATATTTTAATTGTTAACAAAATTTAACATTGGACAATCAATGAATGTGATATACATGAATGTCCCACATCCTATTTCTTAGATACTTATTCAAGATATTTATAAGTAAAGTATCGTCAGCTTTAAATAATTTAATACCCTTTACTAATGTAAAACAACTCACTACGACCTTCATAAACTTATGTTGACCATTGACAGTTCACAAACTCATAGTATGCCATTGTCATTTGTAATTGACTTCAGAGAACTACACAAAAGCCCAGTAAGAGACCATTGATATAACAAGTGGTTTTCAAACTTATCGATACAAATGAAGTACCGATATTTTATGTTACATAGCCCAAAATGTTATTTAAACAAATAAAATTATCAGTTGAAAATATATTCTGTGCTCAGGTGAGCACAATATCAAACGATTACGTCAGTCAGGTCATTAACATGTATCAGCCAATAGGAAGTCTCAAAAGTTCAAACTGGTTGCTTTTCAGAAGGAATTAATTAATAATTTCATTGACACTTCTTCTTGGTTTAATAATATATTTAAATAATGACAAAAAGTGAAATAAGTATACATGTCTGTACTGTATAATAAAATATATACATTTACATGTAGTTATTAAATTATTAACACCAAACTAGTGTATGATCGCTTGTTTGTATTAAGAATATAAATATTTACAGATTTTAATATATACATAATTGCACACTTGCTAAACTACTAAAATAAAGTTAAAACGGGCTGAAAATGAAGGAGAAGTGACTTTTCCATTCCTTGGAGAAATATGAGAAGATTGATAACAATGAGAAGCAGACACTGCGATTGATTTTTGTGCATAAAATCTGTGATTCAGAATTATACCACAAACAATTTTGATTGTAAAAAGAAATTGTAATGTAAATTCAGTGCCAAGCCCATATGAAACAAATTAGTATTTTTAATCAATTAATTTTTTTCACCTCTTATGTAAAAGCCTTTAGAAAACATTTTGTTTACATTTGGTAAATGCGGGGAATTTTCATTCATTAACTGGTTTTCTATACGGTATTCTGATGGCCATTTACATGTATTGTGCATAAGGATGCAACCAATGTAAGAACATGACTGGAACCAGTCTCACAAAGTGTGTGAAAACAAATGGTTTGCCTATTATAGCGTAACATTTACAATTACAGAAGAAAAAAATGGCACCTATTTTCCATGTTTTAATATTCAAAATGGAAATTTGTTTCCTTGAAATAAACTCCTAATAAAGTACATGTAGGCCTGCATATTCCATCCAGTGTACTGCAGCTAAATTATGTTCATTCCATGATAATTTATGAAATGTTTTCTTTCAACCCGATTGATAAACGTGTGCAACACTCCATGTGATATTGTAACATGTCATGTGATCATTGTAACAAGTCATGTGATCATGTGGTGCGTAGCTACCAAACACTGAGGATGTAGGTATATTGCAAAACATTCACATAGTTATGTCTTTAACTCAAAATGGGTTATCAATAGGATATCGTAGTCTTAGCTCGTAAAGAATTTAAATTAGATATAAATGGTACGGTTCCAAATATGACAATGACTTCTCACTACAGCTATAAATGTGCTGTGACTTGTGCATTTGATTAGGGCCTGTTACAACCGGTATTAGATAGCTAGTCCACAAACACAATGTGTTTTTGACAACTTTATAGAATAGTTCAAGAGCAAACTGGCAAGATTTACAATCATAGTATTATGGCATGATTTACTGTTTATGTTATTGAGATGGACAACTGCATTAGTTTTATATTTAATCAGTACCAATATAAAATATATTGTACAGTCAGGTCAATTTAAAACATATGTCTTAAAAGCAGAGTACACAATATAAAGGCAATTAATATACATGTACATTTATCTATTTGCATCAACAGCAAATAGTTGAAGTTTCAGTTATACATGTTAAAATATTTAGAACTAAATATTGCAGACAATACACACACATGAGTGGACAACAGTACATGACATTGTATTTCCATCCATTCTGTACTCACAATATACACTCCACTTCAATGTCCAAAAGCTGTTTTGCTCATACATATAAAAAAAGAAGAAGCCAAAAGCTGTTTGTATTTTCACAGAAATTAGAATCGAACAGGCCGATTTATTTTATGACTTTCGAATCCAGTGTGGAGTTTTTTAAAACATTGTTGAAATGATGGAATGAAAATTTAAAAAATACTTTTGGCAAATTAAAAATTAATATAATATACAAATACTTTTGGATTTGCTGTTTGTGTTAAAATTAAAATCTATTTTAAACCCACGTAATAACAACAATCACTGTTTTTATTTTGGCAATAGTATTGTGCATGAAATAAAGCTTCAATTTTAGGCAATTTTGTTAATACTGGAATTACCATCTTTTGATTATATATTTTACTGATGGTAGGTAATTTGTGTTTTGTTTTAATGATTAGAGAAATCTGTCGCAGCTTTGCAGTTTTTTCGCTGTGGAACAAATTGTTTTACATATAAATTTTAAGAAAATTGTTATTCATCAATTTTGTCAACAGAAAAAATCTCAGCTGGTCTTGAGAAACTTTCAATGTTTTTTAAAACGGTGCTTTTGTCCTTCAAACAGCTTTACAGATAGTCGACATAAATATCAGCTTGTTGCTAGATTTTGATTCTGACATTTAGGGAAGGTCATATTTGATCTCAACTCCGTTAGTGCAAATCAATAATCTCAATCAAATCTTAACTCTGACCTTTAGTGAAGGTCAAAACATGTGGTTTGACCTCACTTTTGACAATTGATGATAATTAATAACCTGAATCAAACCTTAATTTTGACCTATAGTGAATGTCAAAACGTGCTTTTTAATCTTAGTCATGATGGTTTTTTAAAGCTATGTTCACAATACTTGGGCAGGTTTGGCATTCCAAATGACACAAATTGCACAGCAGTTGTAACAGCATCAGTATTTTCAATAGCAACAGATGAAACGGCAGTAGACTTGTAGAAATTCCAATAGCAGCAGTAGTTCCAATCAGCCGTATTTCCCACAGCAGTGGTTGTAACAGCGATATCACTTTTAATAGCAGTGGTTGAACAACAGCAGTATTTCCAATAACAGCGGTATCACTTCCAATATCGACAGTTGTAACAGCAGCAGTATTTCCAACAGTAATATAAGTAATAGCAGCTGTATTTCTAACAGCAGTGGTTGTAACAGTGATACCACTTCCGATAGCAGCGGTTGTAACATCAGAAATAAAAGCTTTGATGGTATAGCAGTATTATTGTCAACAGCAGCATTAGTTCCAATAGCCGCATAGCATTGACACATTCCAGCTACATGTATATAACAGTGGCAGAATTGTGTGTATTTAGCATTCTGCAGCACGTTTTGATATTGGAAGTCATCGTCATGGGCTGTTAGTTCACGATTCTTCATCTCTCTCTGCTTCGAGCATTTCTTCAGCATTCTGTATGGTGGTTCCCAGAATGCCTTCAATATCATCTATTGCACCCTGAAATACAAAATACACAAACTGAAAATAGTTTATTAATTAAAACATTACTTAAGTAATTTTTAAGTACATGCATTAATAACAAAAGGATCTTTGTGTATTGTCAAGTAACACTATTTTCACTAATTTAATGTACGGTACCCGGTACACACTTTTTGTTACGGACAGGACAGCTAGCATATACGAAGGTTTTGGTTACATACCTGTCATGGAGCAATGGTTGGAATGGGAAAACTACAAGTCTGTTGGTTGGGATTGATACTATTAGCATAATTGATGTTCGCGTTTACCTGTAGTTGCTAATAAGTTCTAGGAAAGTATGTACACTGACCTTAAAGTTTGTAATTCCCTGCATGTTAGGAGCAGAGATTTCTTGATGGATCACAGAAAGATTCCGGGCAAATGTGGCCAGTGCTCCTTGCAAGCTTTCACCAATTGTCCTGTTTGAATGCAAATACATTTATTTACTCTATTTTCACTCAAGTACCTTATTTATATACCAGTAGACCATAATCATTGACCATAGCAAATAATAATCTTTGCCTGATAACCGTAATGATTTGATATACAGCTCTATATTGATCGTAATATGGATAATGAATAGTATGTCAGGTTAAGAAAATGAATAGTAAATATATTCTGGGGCAATCAGCATGTAGGATATTCTAAGAATTACTCAGAAAAACAATGTTTTTCGCATATAGCAACTTAACATGTATTTATATGTTTAGTTACTTTAGCATAATATACTCTCATGTTAGGATGTTTCAGTAGATACTTTTCTAGCCATGGCAACCATAATATTACTATGCTTAAAATGCAACATGTAGTTTTAGAATCTCTTGTTTTTGGCATTGAAATGGTAATTTTTCTTTAAAATGTACATGTAGAATATATTGCAAAATTCAGAAATCCTGGGGCCACTTTATATAAATAATGACCTGTGGTGCGTGGACAAAGTTAAATAAAAATAAAATAAATAAAGGACTTACACCATTCCAAGTCTCTCCCTGTTGAAACTGTCCAGCAATGTAAACACAGAACCTTGTTTCTCCTGAAAAAAAACAACAAAAAAGCTTTCAATTACAAAATTAAACAGTAAAATGAGGAGTGAACAGATAGGTCTGGATGGACTATTTTCCGTTCCAGCCAGTGATCCACGGCTCGTTTATCAAATTATGTGGTGTGTGCTATCCTGTCTATGGGAACGTGCACATAAAAGACCCCTTGTTGTCATTCGTGGAAGAGTAGCCTATGTGGTGGCAGCAGGTTTCCTCTGTGACCATGTGTCAATATAACCATGCGTCT
>JAULBR010105240.1:0-10769 GCA_032355825.1 Melanodrymia aurantiaca | reverse complement strand
GTCCAAATAACAGAAAAGCGAATAGACTAACGTTTGCATATGTAAATTATGTAAGTGTTCTATATATAGTGTTAATATACGTCAATGCAAATAGATTTGTTCGAGACATTTAAAGTCAAAGTCACTATAATTTGGGCCTGTTCTGAAAGAACTGTACATACCATTTGTTGGAAGTTGCTTTGCTTTTAAAGACTATTCATCAGTAGAAATGAATGAACGCAAATAGTACGATGGTAGGATTCAAACCTACTGCATATCTTTAACTTAAATATCAACAGAAAAAACCCAGTTAATCTATTTGTGTCAAATATCAGTGTTATATACCCAGTGAACCAAAGAGATAGTTAGTTATAACATATGTACGTGCTTATAATTATCCAATTAAGGTTCAAGCACGTCTGTCCTAAAGGAAGCATGCAGACCCGCGGCATTGACTGCCCACCAGGACAGAGGTTAGAGTTAGTATGAGAGAGGAAGCCTTCTACTGCTATTTGACAAGTAGCAGGGGATCTTGTATAATACTTTCCCAAAGTCGAGGCAGTAACATGCCACGGCCTTTGTTGCACCAGTTATGAAAACTGCTCGGTGAAAGTGGTAGTACACCTACCCATTGAGCCTTGCGAAGCATTCTCACTGAGGTTGGAGTCGGTAGTTGGATAAATAACCCCATATGCCACGATTGGAATTCGAACCCAGACACGTTATCCACTGCGCTAAGGGGGTAGGGCATCAACTAATATAACTGCAGCACGGCGGTAAATATTGATATGAGAAAAGTAAACAAATACAAGACGTGTGTATTACTAATGCTATGTGTATTTGCAGGTCACTACAATGCAGTCGGATATCCATCCACAAGAACCTTGTTCTGTCGTTCATTTTCCGATTTATCCTAATTATCATAATGTTTGAGCCTTACATATCATTACGGGAACAGTCATACAGGGATATCGTGAGTATACGCTGACTTTCATTTAGTAGATTACCATAATACCATCCCATATATCATCACTACATATTACATATAATTACATATCATTACATATTACGTATCATTACATATGGCATATCATTATATATGGCATATCATTACATATTGCATATCATTTGTTATTGCATATCATTTGATTTTGCATATCATTACATATGGCATATCATTACATATCAATGGCATATCATTACATATTGCATATCATTTGTTATTGCATATCATTTGATTTTGCATATCATTACATATTAAATATCATTACGTATTACAAATTAATCAGTTTGTTCAATAACTTCACATTACCACCTTTTACATAATATAGAAATGAAATTAATATTTTTCGTAGCACAGAATTAGTGTTGTAAAATGATGCCTCTATTTCTTAAATATTGATATTCGAGTTATTAGACTGTTGTTGTAATTGTGCTTCACAAATCGTATATACTAAATGCTGAAATATTCAAGTTAATATTATTGAATTATTCAAACGCGAAGTTCTGTCTATAATTGCTCTGTACGAAACCATTCTATATTCGCGAGCATTTCCAATATAATTTAGCAAATTCAATATTACACAATTTTCAACCTATCTGTTAGTTCTTCGTTTTCAAACTGACTTGGTCGTTCGTTTGCCTCGCGACGCTGGCACCAAATACCATGATACCAATTTAATGAAGTTTACTGTTACGAAAAAAGATCTATAGACTTGCGAAATAGATTAAGTATAATAGCTCTCAAATAACTCTTTATAAATCATTGCAAACGTTTCTAACTGAACAGCATTAATGGAACGTTAGCAGTATCGTCTTGCAAATCAGATAGTCCTTGCAAATGGGCTCAATCATCAAAGTGTAATGGAGAAAATGTCTCACTGCTTGTCAAAAGAAAAAACGTTCGCGATTTAAGAAGTCTCAACGGTGCCTGTTAAACTTGGAGAAGCACAATTTAAACAAAGCAAGTTAATTCCAGAAACTTAAACCTACCAAAGGAACTTTGGATAAAGTTTTCTAACTATGGCAGATAAATGGAAAGAAATTAAAAAAGAAACACCATCTTTCAGAAGCCTGTTCTGGGTAAAGTTTTGCTATAAATATACATCTATAAAATACGCCTTAGTACCTGCCTCTGCATGGTCATGACAGACGTGCTTGAACCTTAATTGGATTTAAGCACGTAAATAAGTTATAACTAACAAACTACGCCTTAGTAATCTGTAATTTTTACATCTATTTTATCCAAGGTTAGTGCTCAGTAAATATTAATTGTTCCTGCATAAATTATTTTTCAGGATTGGTTGTGCAAAGTGTTCACTGTTCTGAGGAAATACACAATAATGGCGAACTTTTCCTGGATGTTTGTGGAGGGTCTGTTTCTCCACAACAGACTTGCTGTGTCTGTCTTCAGTACCGAGGCGCCATTTGTACTCTTTTATGTGATAGGCTGGGGTACGTATAATACAGGGGCCTGTTTCACAAAACATTTACGACTAGTTGTGGACGTAAACGTAAATATGTGACTAAAAGTGTTTCCCAAAATATTATTAAACATAATTGTCTCCAAGAACGAATAGCGTCCACGTGTGATATGTTTCAAATGACCAAAAAGCCATGACTTCTCCGCTACTAACCATAGTCGTATCAGTAACCGTTAGCGATCGAAATTTCTCTACTTACGTTTACGTCCACCATTAGTCGTAAACTAGACTTACGATGTTTTGTGAAACTGGCCCCAGGCCCGTAACCAGGATTTTGAGAAGTTGTGGAGGGGTCGTTTAGGCTTATGGTGAGACACGAAGTGCCTCACACGAGGGATCGATATATTTTTGTTAATATTGAAAAGGGAATGAAATGAATAATATGAATTAACCGATGACTATTTTTGACACGAGTTATTTTTCCATTCCATCGTAAGTTCGGCCATTGCAGACAACTGAGGTATATTAAACGAATATAAATGTTAGATTTGTTCTCGGTAGTAAGATCTATGACCTCACTAGACATGTTGTAAAATACTGGCTGCTGCACGAACAAAAAAATCAGATTACTCATTCGTGTCACACAATCAACCCTGAGGGTGTGATATAAAACCTCTCTATCAAACGGAACTATTATAGTTATATCAGTTGTTTAGACCCTAAGTTTTTTGCAAATGTTACGTTTAATTCCTATTAAATACTTGTTTTCTTTACATACAAGTGAAAACAAACCCGAACCCCAACAGATTTTATATACAATTCATCAGATAAAACGTACGAAGTCGACGTATTACAATGTTAAAGAAATCTCTGTGTGTTTTGAATGCACGTTCGTCTCGCTATCAATACCCAAAGCTATTTGCATAACAAAACAGAGATTTTTTTAAAAGTTGAAATAAGTCAACTTCGTACGTTTTATCTGATGAATTGTATATAAAATCTGTTGGTGTTTTGCTTTGTTTTCACTTGTATTTGAAAAGAAAACAAGTATTGAATAGGAATTAAACGTAACATTTTCAAAAAACTTAGGGTCTAAACAACTGAACAGGACTATAGTATGATGTATTGCAAGTTTACGGGTTTCTAGATATAGTTTACACTAACCTTGTTTTAGACGATCGATATTGCATATGAAGTCACGAACTCTATAATCAACAACACCATAAATCTTATCA
Source organism: Melanodrymia aurantiaca (assembly GCA_032355825.1). Classification (NCBI taxonomy): domain Eukaryota; kingdom Metazoa; phylum Mollusca; class Gastropoda; order Neomphalida; family Peltospiridae; genus Melanodrymia; species Melanodrymia aurantiaca. Next base: position 7,132 of record JAULBR010105240.1, on the reverse strand, counting down.
ACAGGCGGGATTGACATTCGCCAAGTCATAAAATACATTATAGACATAGTAGGGATATCCCATAAACAGTGTTTTATATATTAAAATAATCGAGAAATTTTCGATCGTGTCATAAAAAATAATTTTAATAGGTTTACGAGCGGGACCTAACTTAATGTATAGCATCCGCCTGAGGTTCGATAGGTCGACGGATCGATCCTCGGTGCAACCGTTGGGTTATTTCCCGTTCCAATCAGAGACTAATGACTATCAAAGGCCGTAATGTAAACTATGCTGCCTTGTCTGTGGGACGTACTGTGAGCCAAAGTAGCCTAAGTGGCGGCAGCGGGTTTCTTCTGTGACCAAGTGTCAATATAACCGTGCGTTTGATATTCAATAATGGCTGATTAACAATCAATGTGTTCCAGTGGTGTCGTTAAACAAACACACCTTTAAATATGTTTATGGCCTCAGCATTGTGGCGACTAGAACTGTGAAAATAAATACAGGAAATGCTCCATAATCCAAAAACATGTTACAAACAGCATTTAATAGTAAAAAATCTGATGCACACGTTTGCTGGCATCAGTTTCCAAACCCAGGAGTGTGCCTTTGAATGCACAGTACTCAGTTTTAAGCAGAATGTATTTACATCTTATTGCCTACAATATCAATATGTAAATATATCCTATGCATTCGTAGTAGCTTGATACTTTTATGGTCTACACATTTGGGTACATGACAAATACGTTTAGGCGAAACTACACATTACTCTCTTATTTATAACCATTTCAATAACAAGAAACTCATTGGATATATATGTACATATAATTACACACTTTGTTTTTCAAAAACATTTATTGTCCCCAAAACATTGGCAGTAAACAGGTTGGGGGCCATATTCACTGCCTTACATAATAAATTAATAATAATGACTATGATAAAATATGTACAATGTAATAATATGATAATGTATTTTTGACTAATGATGGTGAAACATTTGTTAAGCAGCCATCCAAGGGTGTAAAATTAATGTACATAATTATATTAATAAGATGTCAGTAAATATTAATTTTAATAATAAAAAAAATGCTCCGTTATCCAGAATAACGTTACAAATAGCAGGCAAGGTGGCATTCGTCTTAAAACTATAGACATTGTGGCTTGAGGGTGAGACGTTCGTCAAAAAACCGTGGCATTCATCGTATAATATCGACTTTATAGTCAATATGAATGCATTATCCGTGTCGCCACACATTGATGATATCTTGAAAGATGCATTAACGGCTAATGCGACACATCCTTATGAAGGACAATATTTATTATTAACTCGTTTCATCCAATTAACGGGAATCAATCACGGATTTTTTTGGCCCACCATTTACGGGGAGTTTTTTTTTGTATCTGTCAAACGGGCACCTGGGGCCACACACAAGAGGAAAAGTGAATACATATTAAAAGTAAGACTTTTTAAATTCCGAAAAAGAATTGCTCCATCAAAAGGGCAATAGATATTTAGTGGACGGCGATTGGAGCCAATGTCACAAAACATTGCGGTTTAGTTTACGACCAGTCATGGACGTAAACGTAAATATCTGACTAAAACAGTTTCCCAAAATATATCTAAACTTAATTGGCTTCTAGAACGAATGACACTCCCGAGAAATACATTACAAATTTATGCTCCAGGTTATTGAACATCAAAAGCACGTACATTTAGATAGTCGATCAACAGCAAGCTAAAGTGATCTTTTATGTGCATTTCCCCCACACACAGGACATCAAATACCGCGTCATGTGCTCTACAAACCTGTCTGCAGGCCAGTGTTGGGAACGAACAACAATAGTTCCCCCAACAGTGTACTGATGTGGGTCGTCCACACTCATCCGAGCGGACACTATATGGATAACTGAGCTAGATATTGACTCGTTCTATCAGAGATAAAACAAAAATGTATAATTTGAAAGTATAATAATATTATCAATGTCGGGACTGTCCTGCAGATTGGAAAATAGTCTTTGTTAACATAGACAGGAAGTGTTTTAGAAAGATGGATGTAGCTATTCTTCCACACCTGTGGAACTCTTTTGGCCTATTATACGTCTTAACATGCAAGTTTTGCATGCACAAGAACAACTGAGAATTTAGTTATGCGTCACATTGCAAAGGCGTGGTGACAGGTAGCTAATCTTACTAACCTTTCGCGGACACCCGTTTGATGTCTGAGACTGAGAGGACGATCTGGACAAGGTCAGAGCGATATATCAATTTCAGCGCCCTCTACAACATCTTTTAGACGGATGAATGTATTAAACACATTACCCGTCCCCGTATGATATCATCACTAATTTGGCCCATCTTATAGGTTCATTCCTTGACGTGGTAAGGGTCTCCATGACCCAATGACCCATAGAACTATATGTAAGTGGGAACTAAGCTTCTGTTCGGGACATCCAATGGATAGAGTCTAGACAACTTTGGACCAAGAGTGAGGTAACCCTAACAGAAACCACGAGTGCTGTAGTTTAAGGTATTGTCTGCATAGCGTACACAAATAAACTACATGTGCAATACAGATATCGTAAATGCTTACCATCACGACTTGGTCATAATATCCCTTAGACTGTGCCGTATGCGGAGGTACGTTTTTCTCGACGATACTGATTTTCAAGAATTTTTAACGCCATATTTATGTATCGACTCTACTTCGCCTGTAAAAAGAGAAGACGACCAAACAACCTAGAAACAACCGTTGCATTGTGATAAAGTTTATCCTGGATGAGGTCGAATTCGAACGTTTTTAACACCTTCATACATCCAAAGGATGTTATAGAGGGAGCTGAAATTGTGAACGCGCTTTGTCCTTGACCAAACTGTTTTCTCAGTTTCAGAAATTATCCTGGAAGTTACTTTTTTTCGTTTAATGACTTGGCTGCCTACACGTAACAAAGGCTTGGTGAGCAATAAATGCATTTGACGCGAACTTTCATAAAAAAAAAAGAATTCAATAACAGTCATGCAGGCAGAGACCAAGCCAAGCGTGTTAATTATTTTTACTTCTGTTTTAAACCTGCAAGATCGAAATTACTTTTTTATGATTGAATAGGCGCCAACTTCGAAAAAAACTCTAATAGTCATACAATATTTATGAAGGTTATAATTATGGAAATGACGTTTCCTTGCTTTTACTGTCAAATATTGTGTTAACACTTATAACATCTAATAATTAAGATGTACGTTCCTAAACCCATAGTCAGTTGGTTGGCTGAAAGTAGCTTGAAATGTACGTCACTGGCACGTATTTTCGCTTTTAAGGACAGATTAATAGGACTCGGTATGACAGGCGGGTGTCACAGAACAAATCCCTAACCCTTTCAATTATTAGAGAGATGACTGCATACACTATCCAACTCGTCAAGAGGTATACACTAACTATAAGCATGTAAAGTAAAGTTTGTTTTATTTAACGATACCACTAGAAACACATCGAGTATAAATCAGCGGTTATTGGATGTCAGACGCATGGTTATATTGACACATGGTCATAGAGGAAACCCGCTGCCGCCACATAGGTTACTCTTTTTCGAATAACAGCAAAGGGTCTTTTATGTGCACTATCCCATAGACAGGATAGCAAACACCACGGAATTTGATAAACCAGTCGTGGATCACTGGCTTACCGGTAATATAATTTATTTATATAGTGCCGGCGAGCTAACCCATTCTTGTTTTCTTATAAAATATGTTAGTGTATAAATATAATCATAATGTTCAAATACGATTTGTTGTAGTCCATAGCGAGGAAAATATCAAATAATAAAGTTCTGGGTTATAGTTCGAGGTGCACCCAAAACTTTTAATAGCGCACTTAATAGTGCCTGGCCTGTAATTGGTAATCTACTAGTATGTAATTGGGTTTTTGTTTTGTTATAAAATATAGTTTTATCTGGCCAGTAAATGCATGTAGTTTTACCTGGTAAAATTAGCCCGTGAAAACGGGGGATCCCATATAAACTTCTGATTAGCTCAGAAATGAGCTGGACAAGTCCTATTTCCTTGGCTTAATTTTATGTGTGAGGTGTTGTAGTAGTTATATTTATGGCGCACATATTAATTGTTACATTATTTGTAGCAGTTTTAAGCATATATTTTAACATGGTCGACTATGGGATTTTATTTGGTACAATACACCCTTTAGTATATACTTACTATCCCTCCATCCTTACCCATATCGCCATATAGGAATTACATGTCATAGGCGCTGAGCAACTATTTTCGTCTTCAGGTGCTAAAGATTCATATAGCAGAGTAGCTGATTTTTAGAGGAATGGAAAATCATATCCATGTCCACTTCGTTTCAGGAGTTGGCCCCTTTTGGGCTTTTCCTCCTGTCATTTTCATTTCAAATGGTTAGGCAGGTTAATGGATGATGATGATGATGATGGTGATGATGATGAGGATGAGGATGAGGATGATTTCCCGTAATCTGTTGTTTTTCCTGGGGGTGTTATGTGTTGTCTCCGGCTATGATTCGTGTGTTGATTTAGCAATGGTTTGTGTTTTTCCTCTGGGAATGGTTAGTGTGTTGTCTCTGAGGATGGTTAGTGTGTTATCTCTAAGAATTATTCATTTATTCGTCTGGGGCAGGTGCATGTGTGCTATCTCGAATGTTTTATTTTATAATTCATGTCTTGTCTATTGGGATCATTCGTGTGTTGTTTTGAAATTCTTCACGTGTTGTTTCTACGTATTGATGGCTTGAGTGTTCTTTATTGTGTGCATTCTCTTCAATTGATATTTTATGATACAAACACCCCCATATTCTGTCGTGTGACGACCTGGGTGTGTAATGTAATAAAGTTACACGCCTTCTCACACTTTCACTAAACCAACCACGCGTTGATTTTAATTAAAACTATTTATATTCTATTCTATTATATCAATCTTCTGAAATATTGAAGAAAAAAACCCATTTGAAAACAATCGTTGAGTTATTCCCATTAATAGTCTATAGATGCCAATACTCCCAGCATACTTCTCGTGTTTGAGTTTCTCATATTGATTACCATTATATATTTCATTATTTGCAAGAATACCAATCCGCGACTTTTATTGCATTTTCGTGACGCACAGTTCGTGATAAATATTGTCTCCATCATCACTGTTCAACGAGCCTCATCAAATTGAAGTTAAAGAGGCAATATTTTTAGACAGGGGCGTTATTATGTTCCAAAAATACACACCTTTGGCAAGTGATACAATTCTAAACGAAATGTCAGCGTGCTGCAATTGACAAACGGAGAATAAAATTCCCGATATAGAAATCGTTTAATGTCACGGTGGTGCGTCGTTTGCTCATGACGAGATTTCGTTTCTTTGCTTGAGTTGTGGGATATTAAATTTGGTTCCCTTCAGAGCACCGCAACCCGATCAGTCATCGTCACGTGATCGTCGTCAGCATCGATAGTGTGACTGCACATGTGTATGGACCATATGGACCTTTTATGGCACCCGCTCAATAAATAGAGAATAATACACGGGTGGCCGTTCACTGATCTTATAACGAGTTGTTTCAAAACGTATCCAACGAGTGAAAGCGAGTTGGATACGATTTGTAACCACGAGTTATAAAATCAGTGGTCTCTAACGGACACGAGTGTAGTATTCTATTTCTTACAAACCCACCGACTGCCTGCACAGGAGAGATGTTAGTGTTAGAATGAAAGAGGAAACCCACTGCTTATTACTAAAAAGAAAGGTCTGCTATAGGTTCAAATTGGAACCCGAAACCCCCAGGTCCAGACCACGCTACACCACTGCAAAATAGATTCCGAGACCATGTGTCGAAATCACCTTGGCTTTGACATTATTAAATAAACAAAATAATATATCTTTGTTTAAGATTTTAGCACTGTTAATTAAATTTTAGTAATTTTTTAAACAATGACTATATTTTTAATATAATACATATAAATTTATTTTGCAATAGCAGCCGCCACCAGTTCTAATATTAGGAAGGATTTTGTTTTGTGATTCCCCTAAATATAAAAAGTTGACATGTGGTCCGTGTTTATGTGTAAAGTCGCGCCATATTACAATATATTAGCAACGCAAAAGGTCACAAGGTCAGCTGACTCCCCCGCAATAGAAATTATCCGTTTTACACGTCGAACCCTTTGGCTATCAAGCCAATATTGGCTCGTTTGGTTCCAAATTGATGTGATTTACACTAATAGGCTTTATAGAGTGTTCTCGTTACTGAACTGATTCTATTTGCTGATCGCTTCAGTTAGCCAGATATTGTAATAGCAAGATCTGACCGGGGTAAGTTGAAAAATATCAGACCCTGGGTCCGGTTGTCATGGGTAGAGGGTCTTCGGACCACCCCATTGTTATGATTTTTCCTTCTAAAATCAAGTCATTCCGGTAATGTCATTACAGAAAAACCAACAACTTACGGGGGATACCAGGTGGCACGCATCGTAAGCACAGCCATTTTGTTTTGTCCATTGTTATGTATTCTTTGTTTTCTTCGAAAACTGGGGGGAAAAGACGAAAACTTATGAAAAAAGTATAATTAGGGCGTTGCATCAGACATTATTATTGAAAGTGCTCCAATCTGGATATTTTCCTCTTTTCGGAAATCTTTTTTGCCCATTTAGTTTGGCTACTTTCATCATTGTGCCTCAAACCCCAACCCACACCCAACCTTGAAATCTGGTTACACCGTAGTGGTGTGGCCAACACTAAGCTGTGGAAACCTCTATTTACCTAAATCCGTCCATCACTAGTACACCCCCATGTCTGTACGAGACGATAATAATGATTATACTTCAAGACTAGTCAGCATCTGCACATTACAGAGAAAATACAACCAAACAGTGTTACATGAACAACGTTGAGTCGAGCACTGATCTCTAGAGACCCTTGTCAGGTTTAGTCGAGCACTGATCTCTAGAGACCCTTGTCAGCCAATGTTTTCGGACTAGGGTTCGTACACACCACCGTCCTAGTGAGATGCTTGACACGCCCACATAACTGCAGGTTCAGTGTCATTCGAATACGGAACATGCTGTATTATAGACAGGGCCCAGCCAAGACAAAACTGCTTTCTTTTCCGGTCAAAGTTATCTCAGTGGTTCCATCATCTAT
>JAULBR010105229.1:0-10773 GCA_032355825.1 Melanodrymia aurantiaca | reverse complement strand
AAGTTTGCTGGGTTGTAATACTACAGTTGTGGTACAGTGGTTGGAGTAAGAATGAAGTTTGCTGGGTTGTAATACTACAGTTGTGGTACACAGTGGTTGGAGTAAGAATGAAGTTTGCTGGGTTGTAATACTACAGTTGTGGTACAGTGGTTGGAGTAAGAATGAAGTTTGCTGGGTTGTAATACTAGTTGTGGTACACACTGTGGTTCTGGTAAAAATGGAGCTTGCGACTCTGTGCCATGTCTTTGATCTACAACCTATCAAGAACGCACAGTTGGATTTTGATTTGTTCACACTATAGTCTATTCAGTGCCACACGAAAGCTTAACACAACCTGATGGAGTGACTGACCATTGAGCTATATCGAAGGCAGCATCACGTGGTGACAAAGTACGGCAATTTTCCATACTAATTGAGGCGACTTGCCGCCGCCGCCGGAGAATGGCGAGATATAGTGAGTGAATTACAAGCCTTGCTCTGTGCAATGTGCCGCCTCGTCGCCCCCTTTGTGTGCCCATCAAACGTGCTAGCGTGACCAAACAATTATAGAGTGTATGTTTTCTATTCACAGCTTGTCACTGGGGCTTGTTATGTTCTCTCCTATCAATGCTGGTGTCAGTGAAATCCTCCACTATCGCACACAAAGAACTGCATCAAATTGGTTTGTTTGAAGAGACACCCATCGTACAGGTAGCTGTAAGAGATGTACACATGGCCTCCTACTCAGGGGTGCAGCTTATTTGCAGGACATACTAGAATAGGAAAAGTGGAGCACCTAATCCAGGTGCAGTCTGGGAAGAAGGGAACATGATGGAGACCAAATGAAACACTAAAACATAGCAATATTTCTAACTCATACTTGTATAGGTTCAGAATGTTTTTATAGTACTAATCTGATTGAAAAACAAATCATGTTAATTCTTGAATTATTAATTATATGGCAATACTTCTATAATAAAAATTGTCTTCGATAGTGTTAACATTTGGAAGTTCTAGCATTATATATCTTCATTGCAACAGCATCCGCCGGAGGATCGATTGAGTTATTTCCTATTTCCACCAGTGATCCAATACTGGTCCATCATATGCCGTCATGTATGCTATCCTGCCTGTGGGAAAGTGCACATCAAATATTCTTTGCTGTTATTCAATAAGAATAGCCTATGTGGTAGCAACTGGTTTCCTCTTTGATCGTGTCGATATAACTGCATTTGACATCCAATAACTGCTAATTAATAAGCAATATGTTTCAGTTGTGTCGTTTAAACACTTTTTTTATATAAATATGTTTATACAGCACTTGGTATATACTGTCCTGTCTGTGGGAAGTGCATATGAAAGATCCCTTGCTATTTATCAAATAGGACTAGGAGTAGCAGGTTTTCTCTATCATACTAACACTAACTTCTGTCCTGGACATGTAGTCAAGACAGCTGGACCGCATGACTATGACAGAGGTGCTTGAACCTTAATTGGATATAAGCAGGTAAATATGTTATTATAACTACTACTGCTATGTGATATAAGCGAAGGGCTTGAGGCAGCAGTGAGACAGACACACACCTGTGATGTAAACCTTCCTTTATTGAGAGCCACTCACAACACAGCCAGACAGTGTTTGCGGTGTTTGCCTCTAAATCACTTCTTGTTGGAGGTGCTTTGTAAACACCAGCTAACATCGTTTGCCAGATCGGGTTGCCAGTACACTACCCTTAAATGCACCAACAGTTTGTTTAGGCAGAAAAACGCAGATTGCTCTGGCAGATATTATTAGTGTATATCTAAAACAGGTAATCATTCCTCAATAGAGGGAGCAGATTTCATTTCTCAAATCACTTTCACAGTTTATTTTCCTCCACTCTCCGCCTGGGTGTACAGAGTGCACCTTCCACCATTACACTTCAAAGCAGATGTGGTGTGAACAAAGTTTAGATCATTGGAGGAGTACATGATTTAGCCATAAGAAATATGAACACAGCATTCCAAGCATTGTGTGTTACGACTGAGCACATTTGAAGCCTAATGAAAGACACATATCGGTAGCATTCTCCTTCAGTACTGGTATCTGGCGCCAGATAAGGCATAAAAAGTCTTATGTGATATAATTCTATGTGACAGGGCACGGTGGTGGCAAATGCAATGTTGTAAGACTAAGAACAACAGGCAGTGGAACAAGTCGTTCATAAATTGCTCAGACAACTACTCATTCATTAGATAAAAAGTGTTTTCAATGACACCACTGGAACACATTGATATTAATCAGCTAGCTATTGGATGTCAAATGTGCAGTTATATCTACACTTGGTCACAGAAAAAAAACCTACCGCCGCCACATAGGTTACCCTTTCCAGGGTATAATCTGGACCATTTTTCTAGGGTCTCTTTTTGGAAAATTGGGAAATAATAACGCGTGAAGACAGAAAAAGGGGAATTTTCTTTTTTACGTTTTTTATTTTTATTCGCGATGGTCAACGTTAGGATGTCATGTAATTGGGTATTTTTCTCTTTAAAGAATAATAGTTGGGTTTTTTGCACATTATAAAGGAAAATAACTTCTTTTTATCCCAAGTCAAAAAAATAAATAAATTGGGAATTATTTTTTTCAAAATTGGGAAATATTTTTTTTCAGATTGGGAATTCCCCTTGTGTGGTAGATTAAACCCTGCTTTCCAAATAACAGCAAGGGATCTTTTATGTGCACTTTTCCAGACAGAATAAAAAACGGCATTTCTTTTGATGAGCCAGTCGTGGGTAGCTGGTTGGAATTGGAAATAACAACTGAGAAGGATTGATCCGTCGACATATTGAACCTCAGTTGGACGCTCTTGTGCTGAGCTACGTCTCACTCTCCGACACTAGATTACCATTTGATTGCGAACAGCGAATACTGCTTTCCTTTCCCAGTCTACACATATCATTGAGCGTGCACTGGGAGGCAAGACATACAATGTGTTCACTCAACCCACTAGCTGTATCTTGTTTCCAGGAAACCTTTAATTTGTGAATTATCTTCGGAAAGCCTACTTTACATCTGTCATCCTATTACCCTGTCAGGATGTTCATGTTTGCCCAGCTATTGTCATGTTGAGCGTTTCTACCAGTGCTGATTCACCATCTAGCACATGAATCATATTGAATAGCACACCGAGCCAAACACCAACATATATCTCTGTTCAACATTACATTATAAAGAAGCTTTGATCATATAGAATACAACTTCTTAATATGTTACACTGCCAGGCATTGTAAATCATTCATTAGGTTCTTCGGTACTTTAAAAATAAATGTTGACATAAAAAGAACTTGGGACTATTTTTAACTTCCGACGTTTTTTCACGAAGTGACAGAAAAATTGTCTGTTTCCACATAGAAAATACATTTGCCAAACAATGTAAGAACAAAGCACTACATTAGCTTTAGCTTGAATAAACATAAAATGTAATAAAATATTATACTAATTATCTCCCTTTGTGTTTCCAATATGGCCTACGTTTGTACGCGTCTGCTTTGTGAGGTAACTAACCAATCAAAATCAATCTCTGTTCTATAGACCAGTGGGGAACAGTGTGAAGAGAAAATTGCTTTTTCATAGAGCTCGGTCCTATATTGTATCTCTATCGGCCATTGTTGTGTGGAGTGTAGCACGATTCATCATCGGAGATGGCCACTCCATCACACAATATTCACACAGCGAGAGCGGAGAGGGGCAAGGGGGTCTATTCAAATCTCAACAATAGACACAGGGTAACCAGATGTGGGAAATTGTCACAAAAAGGCAAACAAGAATTTCATAGAGCGGGCTGGGTCAATAAGAGATCTGGGTTTGAGAGTATAGAAACAATTGTGTATTGTTTGTGCGTGTCAGAAAGCTGCAGCCAGGGTGTGGGTGTGTTTGTGAGTGTGTTTGTGTGTTTATGTGCGTGTGTACACGTGTGAGTGTGTACACGTGTGTTTGTGTGTGTGTTTTGTTAACGAATGTGCAGTGCACAGCACACAGTAATATGTACATGTAGACTTGAAGTAATTAAACTTTAAATATGTGTGTAGGTAATTACCGGAACACATGTTTCATGTTTAAACAACATACACAGTTATTCAATGACAAATATTATTTGAAAGCTCAGCATACATGACATCTGTAGATAGCTAAATATTTAGATTTATATTTCAAATGATAACTATAACATGTCTGATATGTGTAGTCCTCTCTCGTGAATGTTTAGAAACCAGATTTCCCCACCTAATTATATAATATCTTTAATAGTTACACATTACATCCTGGAAAACTTCAAATTAGGTTTGTCACAATCGTGTATATACTATCTTCCTGTTTTATGATTACATGCCTTTAACATATACAGTAAAACATCTCTAAACTGGACACTCTTGGAACCAAGTAAAAAGTCCAGTTTTGAGGGGTGGTCAGTTTACTTGCATTTCAGTGTTTGGGTTAGGCTAAAACCTGTGTATAAAATGGCCTTTATGTTCACTTGGAAACGACAACAGATACTGTCAATTATAGTATTTACAATGTACCAAATTAATTTATTCACTTTGAGACGGTATAACAATGTTTGATTTGGCACCTTTCTCATCATATTAGACAAGAAGACAGATCTCAAAATACCTGCAACACTTACATGTATGCTTATATAGAAATGTACTTGGATTAGTTAATTGCATTAGCTGCTGTCTGCAATTAGGAAACAGTAACCGGTTGATGTGATGCTTTGAGTAATTAGGGGTGCCATAATGATTAATATAGCAGTGACCGTCCAGTAATCAGAGGTACTAACCGTCTACGTTACATAAACACATTGGGACACGATCATTCCTCCAGTGTACAGGTTTGAGGGGTTTCCGGTTTATAGGGGTAAACTTTAGTGTTAAAATACGCTAAAAATCACGGGACCGTACAAAAATATCCAGTTTTGATGGAATTGTGGTTTAGTGAGGATGCAGTTTACAGGTGTATACACTGATGCCAAAAATAGAAATAAACTAGATGTAACTAGAAACAGGAGCTTCGCAGATATCCCCCAGCCCCCCCCTACATGTACCTACATACAAAGTTTGATGACACCTATATCAATTAAGTGTATTAGACATGCTGTGGAGGGAGGTCAGAGTTCAAGTCATAGGTTACAGTAACCTAGTTTTGTTGTGACACACTGCCTTCATTACATGTACCAACTGACAAGTTTGATCACCTCATATCAATTAGGAGATATGCTGCCAGATATTATTTGTATGGACGCATGGACAAGGCAAATACTATATACCACCACCCCCCACCATCAACCCTGACTTCATTGAAACCTGTAGGGGTATAAAAACATATTGCGTGTTACATGAAAACAAAAACCTTCAGTTGTCAATATCTGCTAGAAATAAACACTTATGTTTTCCCACACCTGTCATGTCAATATTATCATTGTTGGTTTATCTTCAGTATCCGCGGCAGTATCGCTATCTATGATGTTATTGTTTTATTGTCAGTATTGCTATCTATAATGTTATTGTTTTACATTCGGTATCCCTATCTATGTGGTTAGTAGGCTTGACGTATGTAGCAGTATGTAGGACTGGGAGCATGCACAGTTGACAGCAAGCTGTGAAGAGATATCGAGCTGCGTACACACCTGACAATCTACCTGACAATCTACCTGTAATCAACAGCTTGACACTCAGACTCGCCTATCTCCCAACTGAAGAGTATTTCACCATCTTTATCTCACACGAGGCGACATCTTTCTTCTTGTTATCGGTCGCCTCTTACTCAGATTGTCACCTGTTGTTGACAACTGTCACTGGTACACCTCGAGTGCGATTGCACCGAGGTCGATTGCGGCTCTCATCCCATACAGAGCGAATACAGAGCGAGTGAGTGAGCGACACACAGAACAGAACGACAGGCAGAACAGAACACGGGCTGTGAAAGGTCATGCTAAATGTCACGCAATCAAGCATGTGGTCACATGTTATGTCTTGTTGGGTCAGCAACTGGGGGTTACATTTGTTTAACATATAAAGAATGTGAACACGGTTTGTGGTGTAAAAGCAGCAAACTGTAGAGACGATAGGAAATATGTACCATGTGGTAATACATCACACAATGACACAAAACTTTCTCAAACTATTAAATTGAGTTAGTTCTTAAGGGATCTATCCTCCTGATCCTCATCACTAGATAAAAACTATTTTTTTCCCATTCCAATCAGTGGTGTACAACTAAGACCAGAATGAACTTTTATTAAATGCAGGTGTTTAGACACCGATATGATAAAAATATAAATGTTTGGAAAACAGGAATAATTGAGTGCATCAGGGCATTACAACACATCTTGGACACATTCAATTCGATTACATTTTGATAAGAAAAACACCAGGAAATGGGTCATGTGTTTTATATGTCTTATCCCTAGGATGTTGTAGAGGGTGCTCAAACTGAATTCACTCTGACTATGATACGACCACTCTTATAATAAACCGATTCGCCTGCCACTTAAATAGCCATCTATAACCGTGTCATGTGAGTCCTATTTTCCCTCAAAACCTCAGATGCCACAAGTTCATTGTTTTCAAGTGTGGACAAAAACCGTAAAGCTATTTGAGAAGACCAACAGTAAAATGACCGGCCTGGTTATAGCAGATGTTTTCTCATAAAGCAGCTTACATGTCCAGTTACCTTCATCACCATCAGTTGTTGACCAGTTGCTGACCAGTCTCTGCCCAACACCTGCTGTATATCTCTGATCCCCCTGTCACACCCCCCAGTCCACCTCTTCCCCCACACACAATGAGTTAATTACAGACCAATTCCTCACATAGTTCACTAATTCTACACCAACATGTAACATCCTTTACTTGGCCAGTGATTGAGTTACTAACAAATCAAATCCATCCCTGGCAGATGCCTGTTACTGAGATTTGAACTTTTTCTAACCCACACACTTTAGGGGAGAATGATTTCAAGTCAACATGCTATCCACGCACTAATTGGAACACACATGAATGAAACATATGTAGTTGAACATTGAGTAATCAATTTAGTGTACGTTGTGGAAGGTCTAGATAGAAGTACAGACATGGCCAGCCATCATGGCTCTACATACCACGACCACATTCAACATTTAGCTTTGTCAACATACAGCCAATTACCAAAGTGAAGAAACGAGCAAACTCACACCTAATAAATGACACCCCATCCTACAGTGCTAAAGAAACAATAAATGACACCCCATCCTACAGTGCTAAAGAAACAATAAATGACACAGAGTTACATTTTCCTTTTATAAAACTGATTTATTTGCAACATTGGGACATACAAAATTAATATAAGTTGAATAATGAAACGAGCTTATATTTACCCTCATAAATGTGCTGCCATTGTTTATTTGAAGTTTTTTGTTAAGTATTAGTACCCCAATATGGTAGTGGGGTGGTTAGTGGACGAGGATGGGGGTGTGGGGTCCCCCAGTTTACCTAACTTGAACAGCTGTGATTGCAGATGAACACTGTATAGAATAACAGAAGTTAACTGAGAGAGACATTCAATCTTTACGCAATTAGTGTGTCAATTAACTCACACAATTTTAACCTTACAACTCTAGTCTCGTAATGGAAAGAAAACACATCACCACTTTGAAAGAAAATGTCTATGATGATTAACCAGTCTTGAGCAAACTTAGACCAATCAGAAACAAATAATCCAATAAAGTGACCAATCACTAGAATCTGTGGAAGAAACTTCAACCAATGAAAACAAGACAGCTGCTCGGCTTGTTGGGATTGTCAAGTGATATGTCCAAAGGGACCATTGCTGACAAAGGGTGTTGATATATAGGGTCCTCCATGGGTCAAAGATGCCAAAGTTCTGTGTGGGTCACCACCATTAGTTTCAGATTAGAATGAGAAAGGAGGGTTGTATGGTGAACGTGAAGAAAAGAATTGTCCACTGCGACATCATCTTAATGTCTTAAACCAATTGTCCACTGTGACATCATCTTAATGTCTTAAACCAATTTTCCACTGCGACATCATCTTAATGTCTTAAACCAATTGTCCACTGCAACATCATCTTAATGTCTTAATTTCAATTGTCCACTGCGACATCTTGTTAATGTCTTGTACCGAGCATAAACTGCAATCTATATACTTGCACAAATAGAGAGAGAGTGCAAATGAAGATGTTAATCTCAGGTTTCGCTAATGGAGGTTGAGACGTGGTATATATTACTTACTCAGCAGCTGCTGACCACGATCAGGCACCAACGTAGACTGGTCAGTAGACTGGTCACCGTGTGTGGCTACTCAAGTACACTGGTCACTGTGTGTGGCAATTTAAACAAATTGGCTCAATATTAGTGGAATGACCAGAGGTCAACAAGAGGTGTAACTCTTCAATGACACGGATTAACAGCTGGGACCTGACAGTTTTTATTAGACAAACAATAAGTGGGTGAAAACACTAAAATGAATAAACAGGAGTTGGAAGGTGTACTGGAAGGTTATCCAGCAAGTGCAATGATGCCAAAATGACCAATCATAGAATGATTAATGTTTATCTTAAAACAAATACCGCAATAAAAAAGTATGTAAACACATGCACTCATGGCTTTCAGCCGTGTTGTTTGTAAACACATAAACACATGTGTACTATATGTATAATGCTTTAGTTGCAATGTTTTGTGAGTCAAACCTCTAAATGTAATAAAATATTAGACAATTTGCAACTGTGAAACCTAGATAACTAATCTAGTATTAAATGCTGAAATCTAGATAACTAATGTAGTATTAAATGCTGAAGGTAAGTACAGGTTTTGTAATCAGCGTTTACCAGACTCCAAGTGGATATAAAAGATACCGATTGAGAACCCACCCCAATGCCTCCCATGTTTTAGCAGTGTCACTACCAAAAACACGCTTCTTTTCTATCTTTATGCAAAATACATTAAAGTGTCTGCCAGCAAGGTAAAGCGCAGAACTTTCATTACATCTGACACCCGGGCTAGTTTTACAAACTATCTAGATAAATGTATTTTAAATGCACGAGTTTATCGAGAAGTCGTCGTTTTATCGAATCAGTCAGCCAAGCAGAACAAGCCACGAGCTATCAACTTTTGTCTGTAGTGTGTACAAGGGCAGGTTTCTTCTCTGATAATGTAGACATGTCTTATAGTTATCATTTATTATTAACATCTCTATTAGTTCATTAGCAATGTGTTGTGGTGTCGAAATGTGTAATAACTGATGTTTAAAGTGTGTTGGGATATCAAAATGTGCAACAATGCAGGCAGTTGGAAAATGAGGCCTAATCAAACTAACAAAAAGATCAAGTTTGTTTAACAACGCCATTGGAACACATTGGTTATTATTCAGCGGTTATTGGATGTAAAACGCATGGTTATATTGACACTTGGTCACAGAGGAAACCTGCTTTTTCCCCCCAATTATATATTTTTAAAAACAATGGCACATTATTTTGGGAACATCATTTTACAGGTAAAAACAAATCTAAAAATAAAAAGTTAAGCAGCTTAAAATGTTGATGTGTCATTGTGTTAAGCCAAACTGTGTATGACATTTGAAAAGTGAGTACTGACTTTCCCACTGTGCTGCTGGCTACAGATCTATATGTGATGTAATATTAGAGAAAGTGTTGACAGAAAGACAGAGCAGAGAATCTTTGTGATGGCTGCATACACTGACATGTTAATCCCTGCCCACAGTCAAATGTCATGACGTTAGGTAATTCATCTAGAAAATAATCAGTCAAATCATCAACATTGATACAGCATGCCCTCAGATCTGTCCATGTCCAGGGTGGAGGGGTGATCTACTAGGGGCGATCTACTAGGGGTGATCTACTAGGGGTGATCATGCAGAGAATCTGAGTGTGACTCGTATTTAGGATACACAATAGCTAGAAGAGCGATGTTTTATTGTGATACCAACATCACAAAGTACTGTCAGAGTAGTATTTACCATGTGTAAAGCAGTATTGTTACAATCTTATACGTGTACTTGTATACTATTGGTAGTCTCCACATCCATGGATGTTTTTTCATCTTCAATTCATCAGACGATTGAAAGTTTCCTACACAAGTCCTTAATTTCACTGACATTTTGAAATATATTTTCAGTAAACCAACTCCTTAATTTCACTGACATTTTGAAATATATTTTCAGTAAACCAACTCCAAAAATAACACAACATGTATAATATTAGAGTAGTGACCAGTACATTTCTTATTTTCTTACTGATATATACTTTTTTTTTTCTTTTCTCTCACCGATATTTTAGCAGAATGTCCGTCCATCCATCCATACATTTATTTTCATACCTCTATTTGCTGTATGTTAAGAACAGTGTAATGACTGCAGTACACGAGACCGACACAGTGGGATTATGATCCCGAGTAGTACTGAGTGACATTGATAGACACAGTGATGGCAAGAGTCAATAACAATTTGCTTCATAAGCCATCATCAAGAGCAAAACCCAGTTCCCGTCTCTATCCATTATTGATGACTGCAGGTCACATGTCGGGGGAATTGCAGGCTGTGTAATTGAATCAAGCCAATAGCTGATTCACTCCACCGATACAAACAACATAACTGTAGTCATTCAGTGAATACAAACAACCATAACTGTACAGTCATTCAGTGAATACAAACAACCATAACTGTAGTCATTCAGTGAATACAAACAACCATAACTGTACAGTTATTCAGTGAATACAAACAACCATAACTGTACAGTTATTCAGT
>JAULBR010105218.1:0-10773 GCA_032355825.1 Melanodrymia aurantiaca | reverse complement strand
GTCTATGGGACGTGTGCTAGACAGTTTTTCTAGCACCCCTTTCTAGCACCTTTCTACGGGTTGATTGTGCTAGAATAATCCCTCTGTTTGTTACTAAACAGCCAGGGGTCTTTTATACATACAGACAAGACGGCGTATACAACGGCCTTGTTAACAAGTGGTCGGTGTATGAGGTGTGCACCTACCCGTTGAGACTTACGAAGCACTGACTGCATGGGGTTGGAACAGTCACTGCGATTAAAAATCCCAGCGAGATTCTAACCCAGTACCTAGCAATCTTGCGTCCTGTGTTCTAACCACTACACCACAGCGACCGGTGTAAAAGGAACACAAGTCGTACCGGAATTGCAAGTCCGGTTATATCATAACAAAATGGATTAAATAATAAAATTAATCTTTACGGAATGATACAAATAGTCTGGTCCATAAAACAAGATATTACCTACAAGTCCTAGAGTCAATGTAAGAAAAAGTGCATTAAAACTATGTGTTTTATACAGGTTTGGTTTTGCATAATTCCTACGGACTTCTATTCCTATTACACCGGTTTAGATAGATATCTCATAATTATAACGTGAACAGTATTGATAACAGATCAAACAAAAGCAATAAGATGTGATCCAATAATGTCTCCAATATTAAAGGACATTTCCGAGTTTAACATTAATCTGGACTTAAAACGTACATGTCTTGAACTAATGTTGTATTATTATGTAAGTTTACCTTCCACCATCAGAAAGAAACCCTTTGGATTCTTGTTCAATATTCCAATTGCCTTTTTTGTCATGTCTCCAATAGACGGTTCACTGTTACCTCGGTCAATGTCGTACGTCATGTGACTTGCGCTGAACATACCTGTGCAGAATAATAAATTATTAAAATAAGAAATTATACTTGTTTATCATCTATTATAGACCTTTGCAGGAGATATCGCTGGCATTATAATTATTTATGGCATAACTCTGTTGTATTTGACAAATCGTGAACGTTAGTATTTGTTTGGCTGTCGGAAGTTGAGTTTTTGCTGGCGACGCAGAGAGAAGACAGTCAACCGTATTATTGCGACTGTAAAACCACTACCGGAGGCCGATCTAGGGGGCGGGGCCCGGGCCCCTCTTATATTTTGGGAGTTATAATTTAATTATTATATTAATTTTCATTTTTTACGTTGGTTTTTGAGAGTTCTCTTACTAGATGCTTCATTGGGGCCGCCTAAGTGGATTTTCTGGATCCGCCACTGAGAACTAACGTCCGCAAGTTGTCAAATATAACACAGTTATGTCCGTTGTAATTCAATAAAATATTATTTAAGATTTGAATTGTCCTATAACACCTTATTAATTGTGTTCAGAGACCACCTTTTTCTAAAATTACTGGAATGCTAAAAGTTAATATTTTGTTTACCAGAACCCATAATTGTTTTAGCACAGGCATTGCCACTAAACTGACAAAAACAAAATGGCCGCCATTTAATAGTTACTGTAGATTGTGTGGCGGACTACATGTTTTTGGGAGACCACATGGCTATATAATCGTATGTTTGGCAACTAGTGGCCTATGGTTACTAATCAATGAGTTCCAGTGGTGTTAAACAAAATTTATTTATGTTTTATCACACATCTCTGCCTCGAGATATTCATTGAATTCAAGACAATAAAGTTCGAGGTAACGATGTTTCATTCATTTCGTCACAATATACAAATACATGTATAATTAGCTTTCGA
Organism: Melanodrymia aurantiaca; assembly: GCA_032355825.1. Classification (NCBI taxonomy): domain Eukaryota; kingdom Metazoa; phylum Mollusca; class Gastropoda; order Neomphalida; family Peltospiridae; genus Melanodrymia; species Melanodrymia aurantiaca. The sequence goes on along the minus strand of JAULBR010105218.1, from coordinate 9,049 downwards.
ACTACATTATAGTATGATAGAAATATGCAAAAGATCCATGCTAACTCTAAACTTTTTCTTTCTTGTGTATTTACTTCTGTATTGGTACCATCTATGGATTTTTTAAAACAATTTAATACTAACCAAATAGATAATCCGTGGTGACGGGGTCAACATTGTCGAAGTCAGTTTTATTCCAAACGTACCGATAGGTTTTCCCCATTGCAGCCTTACTGTCTTTCCATTCCTGAGAAGTATTAAAACAAGCAAACATGTATGCTGCAAGTACATTTTCTAAAGCAAAATAGATCGGGATATGAATTGTTTGATGTCATGGATAGATTTTTCGTTCTAGTTTTATTTTTTATCTCATGGAACAGTGGCTCAGTATGTACGCTAAAATGTACCGGCGATCAATATCAGTTGATGATGATTGGTTTGAAAAGACTTCAATAATACACGATGATGCCTTTGACCCTTGAAGTATAATAATAAAATGGTTATACACGATCTTTGTCGTTACACATGCCCTCGGCACAAATGAATGGATGTCCGTCTCCAAGGTGCAATACAGTATCTACCTTGCGTTCAATAGGGCGAGCGTTCTGCTACCGAGACAAACACTTTGACTGGTACCGATCTTGTACTACCATATCACATTCATTTAATGTAGATGCAAACACCGGTGACAAAACGTTTTATATCGGTAGCAGAACGCTCGCCCTATTGAACGTAAGGCTGCATGGTTCGATGTGGTTTTGTCAGGTCAGGCAGCGAGTCTGACCTGTGCTCTGAAGTTTATCAAGTGTTTACCAGTTGCCATGAATATGAGATTCTCTTCTCCTTAGAGAATCTGATACTATAGACGGAATTAATATTGCGATGTGGCGTTGTGTACAAATACAGGCCTTGGCGTTTAAAGATCGCGAAAGAAACATTGAAACAAGCCCTCTATAACCGGGTATTAATACAATGCGTGCGTATCAATTTCACAACTTGAGGTTGGTCAGAAACGAGAAAAGTGTTTTATCGTCTCCATCAACCAGAACAGTTTTTATTTAGGTGACAGAACAGAACAGAACTTTATTACACCCAGGCCGCTAGGCAGCGGCATATGGGGAAACATGAACAAATATATATTTTACATGACAAGACAGGGTGACTTTACAGGAGAATAAATATTTTACATAAATTATAATAACATGAATGTTCAATATATCTACAACCATTATAGTAATTTTTACATAAATCTATTTACATACATGCATAGTCAATAGTATAATTATCTACAACAATATATTGGTTATTACATAAATATATACACATATACGCTCAGCATGAGAGTGCCGTCTGAGTGTCGCGAACTATGTTAAATTTACACGCTCGCACTCCCCACCCCCCTAACCCGGTTAACAATATACATTTATTCTCCATGGATTACCGACCAATCAATGAATATATATGAGTCCACTGATGTTTAGAGTAGGTGGTCTGAACGTACTCACTAGCCAGTGATTTTGTTCTCAAGGTCTGATATGGGTCCAGTTCTTTTCAAATCCAGGAATGACGTAGATGGTAACGGGGAATTTCCTGTCGTATACATTATATTGAAAGAAGCACGTAAATGCTAATTTTAATTAATAAGAAATGCTTAATTAGATACCCACGTACAACGGCATCCATTTTTAAACTCGAGAGTGTGCCTTTAAGACATGCATGGGGACCTGCTAAATCAATTAGGTGACAAAATGCCTTTAACATACTTGAATAAGATCACGACCATCCGATCTGTGGTGGCTGTTGATTTTTCCAGTCTGGGGATCAGTTTGATTGTCAAGGTAAAAGTTACGCCGGCCTCCTCCAAGAATGACCTAGATTAAAGAAAAAGAACCAATGCAATGTACATGTACACAATTCTTGAACCATAGTTACATGTGTCATGTAAACATAATGGCTACTAGGCCGAATGTTATTGATTAAAGGACATATTGCACGACCCAACTTAAAGAATTTGGAGTCAAACGTGTCCTCTCTGCTGCATCTCCAGACAACAGCGTGGCCTTAGAAATTTTGGAACTAATTAGCTATAATGTTTTGGTGACAAAATCGATTAAATAATAAATTAAATATTTACGGAATGAAACATATTTAATAGTCTGATCCATAAAACTAGTTACTACCTAAAAGTGGTAGAGTTAACGTAAGAAAAGGTGCAATAACACTATGTTTTACTAATGTCTGGTCTGGACTAGGATTCATAGGTAGGTACATGTATGTCCTATAGCATTATATACATTGTGTCGGACCTATATTCCAGTGGACTTATATTCCTATTACACCGGTACTGTAAACATCTCAAAAACCGTCGTATGTGGCAAAGTGCATAACATAAAAGATCCCTTGCTGATTATTAATTATTTATTAGGAGTAGAGGGTTTCATCTCTCATACTAACATTAACTTCTGTCCTGAACATGCAGTTGATGCAGCTGGACTGCGTGTCCACAATACACATGCTTGAACTCAACTGGATATAAGCATGTAAATATATTATAACTAACACTCGCCTTGGGTGCAGCCTCGGCATTGGGTCCCGGCCTTTGATGGCGGACCGTAGCAACGGCGTGCGTGTCTAAACCTTCATTGGATATAGGCACCTTAAACTACTGCAACTGAACTATAACTAACATCTTACATCGATGTCGCCGTTGTCGATGAGCTGCGAGGCGATATCTGAGCAGTTCATCTTGCTGCCAATGATGTCCTTGGTTGACTCCCAGTTCCGATCAGCTGAATGGGCAAACACTGCAGACGGTGTCGCGTGAGTGACACGTGATGTCGTAACAAATCCAACCGACTTGCCTGAACAATAAAAAAGAAACAATACATGTATAATCATTACTAATGTCCATTCAGCGGACAAACATTGTGGGTGTACTTACAACGGGTACCTCCGGTAGAGCAGGATACGCTCATCTTTCGCGAACACCTTTTATCATCACTATTTGTTTTGGTTTTTTTACTGCGTTCAGTGAGTTACAAAGAACATGCTATCTCTATATTGTCGCTATATCAATTTGACAATGCCTGATGCAGAGATACGCATTTGGTCTTGTCAATGTTATGTCGTTTAGATTACAACATACAGAAACGGAATCTATCTTGGTGCATGGTCAGAGCATTCAGCTGAGGTTACGCGAGGCTAGTAAAGCATTTTGAAAAAATATAGTTTCCATAAGATTAATGGGCGGACCCATGATTTTTTTTTTTAAATGGGACATGGATCCAGTCATAAAAATGGCAACTTAGGAAAACAACAAACTGAATATAGCCAGGACCTATTTTCGATTGTAACAAAACAATAACATTATCATAAAGCATTATTTATTGTTAGTCTTGACAAAGTCCCATGGAAAACTTTGCTTTGTTGGCAATAACTCGTGATACTATCTACGACATTAAACTATCTTCAGGGAGCAGTAGTATACAGTGACCACTCTAGTGTATCCATCTACAAAGGGACTCGTGGCCGTGCCAGAACATTATAAATAGCCCGAGGGTCTAGACAATTTTATTCATCCATGTATACGTTGCAAGCACAGATGACGTCATAATTATTATGGTAGGCCTTTATATGATTTACTTGTAATAACTATGTATTAGTAAATCGCTGCTTGAGAATTATACTGTTCTATCGACGAAATTGGGTCCAGTGGAGTTATGGGTTTTACTGGAAAGCTAACATTCCAATCTTTAAGATGAAACCGGTTTCAGTTGCATGTCTTAATAATGCAACTGAAACCAGTTTCATCTTAAATAATATCTAGCGGACACTCGTGTATTATTCTCTATTTACCTTCCAACTAATTGTTTCAAAACGTATCTAACAAGCGAAAGCGAGTTAGATACGGGTTTTTTTTTTAATAAGGTGCAAGATAATTGATAACACGAGTGAAGTATTTTATTCCTTACATACCCTAAACAAACTTTCAAACGAAATTGCGGTTTCCACATAGAATTTTGTTATCTACGCCTCGAGGCGTAACCTGATTGTATCCACTGCGTGCATTGCCGTGCCATGTACATAATTATCACGGCATAGCGGTGACAAGATCTTTGCGGGGCAGACAATCGCTAAACTTTGAAAATCGATCTGAGAATAATAATGAAGCAGTGACACTTCCGATGACGCGAGTGACCCCGTAAACAACAGCTGTTATTTAGCGAATTGTTATCAGAAATATCACACACATTCCTTTAACTTTAACATAACATTTTGTTCTGGACGCATATATCCCTATTATAAGTTCAAACACCCCCATCGCGACACAGTCTGCTACCAAGTACAAATACACAGTATCAAGTGTGTGTGTACAGTGCGTTAGGCACTAATAGTCTCGGGCGTCGTTTAAATGATATTCATATCCTTTTATTGCACAGAGTACATTGTGTTTACATTATATATCCCAGACAAGGTCACACTGTTGAAAATACTATAGTGTCAAATATGTGTTTTATCCTTGCTTGTGATCATACAACTGCATGGATGAGAGCACACATTTTGTAAATGGAGGACTTCTGCTTTGATTAGACTCAGTCAGTAACCGTGTTTGAAACCCATCTTGAATATATAGGACCTAGAACACCCGAACGTATTATGTATATATATATATATATATGGGCCGGACTGAATTGTGTAGTATTGAACACACAGGAACGGGGCGTAGCTAAGCGCATGCGCATCCACCTGGGGCTCGATCATCCTCAAGGCACACGTTCGGTTATTTCCAGTTCAAACCAATGATACACGACTGGTCTATCAAAGGCCATGGTGTGTGCTATCCTGTTTGTGGGAAAGTGCACGTACAATATTCCTTGATGTTATTCGAAGAAGACTACCTATAATTATGGCGGCAGCAGGTTTCCTCTATGACCAAGTGTTGATATAACCATGCGTTTGACACCCAATAACCGCTGATTAATAATCAATGTCCATCCATAATAGCTTATATAATATTTAATGTGGATATTTTCAAGCAAGCTCAAACAATAAAACATACATTCCCCCTGTAATTATACTGTTATAGAAATAGATTGACAGTAAGATGAACATAATTATTAAACGAACAAAATTAACTTTTCCTGTCACGGACGCAAGGGCTGGACTTGACCAGAACTCACACCCATGACAGGCGTCTGCTATAACAGCTTGCTCTGAATGTAGACGTTAAACATCCTGACCTGACCTGACGAAATAAATAATGTCCACGCACCTTCGTCCTTGGATACCTTTAGAATGGAGTAAATATTGCCATTGCCTTCCAGTTGTTTGGCACATGCGTTGCGGAGTATGCTGCTATCGACACCGACTGTGCCGTAGTTGACTTTCACTCCACACAATATTGCCGTCCCTGATGATGCTGATGAGACGACCTGTCTGTCGTTGTTGTATGTCTGCATAAGAGTGCATATAAATTAATAAGCATACACTTAATACAAATGGAGCTATAGGACTAAAACAGTATTCTCTCATATCTCTTCTGTACATCCCTCTTCTTTCTCTCGCATACCCTCTCTGCACACTATGTCTTTCGGGGCGGGACGTAGTCTAAAGGAAGGTGGAATGTCTGCCTGTGGCAGAATGGGTCGAGGGATCGATCCTCCACAGCGCACAACATTGTATGGGCTATTTTCCGTTTCTTTCTTTCTACACCTCTTTCACGCCATAATACTCTATATCAATGACAACTGTTAACTAATTAATGTACATCTAGATATGGATAATTAGGTTAGTAATATCTTTATCTGTATGCTTATCTATATTATGCTTATGTATATTGTATTGTAAAGCAATGAGCAAAGCGCCCCAACTTTGCCATTGTCATTGATCTGGGGGTAATCAAATATATTCTAAAACAAATAATTCAGACGAGTCATAGATAGTTTAGTGATTACATAATCGTCGACTATTTTACGTCAATCGCAGTCATTTCGACAAATTGTCTCAGAAGTAGCAGTTGCATCAAATGCTTGTAAATCACATATATGGATCACCGAGTGTTAATACAGTTCTGTAAAGTTTGGTTTCGTCTGTTGTGGTATTCTATTTTATAGGGGAGGGAAGCAGTCTACAGGTAGAATGTCTGCCTGTGGCGGGATTAGTCGATGGATCGATCCTCCACAACGCAAAACATTTATGGGCTATTTTCCGTTCCAGCCAGTAATTCACGACTAGTTTATCAAATTCCGTGGTGTGTGCTATTCTGTCTATGAGGTGGGGCATGTCATAATACGATGAGTGGAACGTAGCTTATCGCAAGAACGTCCGCTTGAGATGTCATTGGTCGACGGATTGATCGTAATCAGAGGACACGTTGGGTAATTTTCCGTATTTCGCTCAATGTGTTTCACAATCTGAACAAAGTTAGAATTGGGTTTGAACCCGTCCCTGCAATTCTAATCCTCCTCCACCACCACTTTTCTGTATGCATAACACATTACCACGCAGTAATGTATTATCGTATACCATACATGCAACCAGAATAAACCAAAGAAATCTGTTCTGGGTGAACGATGATTGCTCAACAATAATATTTGTCACAGACAGTCCCCCAACCCCACCGAACTTGACTTTTACCCACTTCCCCATTCCGAACATTGCTCGGATTGTGAAACACATTGACATAATTATATGCATAGCTTCCGACACAGTCATTTGGCGTCAACCACCTATAACTGAATATGCGCTCACTAAGCATTCATATAGCGAGAAGGGAAAATTGGTTCAATTATAATATCGCTAACGCGGTCAATTAGTGTTTGCGTAATTTATATCCAAGCAGAAACACTAGAATATAATTTATAATCATCGTTTTGACATAAAGGAAGTAAAACATTAAAACAATTACACTGAATGGCTCGCATACAAAAAATCGTCAGAAAATTATGTTATTTTCCATAGCCGACGATGGATTATTCTAACGATTTTTTGTATGTATTTGCATTACAATATTTTTATTTGTTAACCTAAAGTTATATAATTTGGACACAAAAATAGGACTGGTTTTTTTTCCAAAATGTTGACCTTTCTTCTCTACGTTAAATGAAAGAAACTAAAGTTATCTACGAAAGACATACTACAAAAGTTGTGACACGAAATATAGAAAGACTCTTTCAGCCTCAAACAAGTGGAATGAGGCGCGGACATACTCAGACATCTCCCTTTAGCATACAATAATTAAGATGATTTACCTTTGACAGCCCCACGAACGGAAACTTATCATAAGCAAGTTGAGCCTTTACACTATTTCTGCCCATATTTTCCAGCTGCCCCTTGTATATTCTGGCAGCTGTGGTAGACGACAGACCCAGACCATCACCTATGAAGATGATGACGTTTTTGGCGGTGTTTACGTTGGTTGGAAGTTTTAGTGAATTTTCCAACTCTTCTGTTGCCTCTTTCAGATACTCTTCCTTAGCTGCAACGACGACAACTTTAACTATCAACACACCGAGACAAACATACTGATTGATGGAAAGTATGTATTATTGGGAGAGAATGGGGTGGAGACGAGCAAGACAGTAAAATACACACACACTCATAATGTGGAAATATTAATAATTGTAATGCTATCAACTGCCACTTTTAACTCATTTGTACGGAAATTTGTTTTAGTCTAGGTGTGTTAAAATATAATCCGCTGATTATAATTTGTTGCTCCAGAAATATAGAATTATATAACGTTTGTATTAATGTATAACATGCAATTATAATGTTATAAACAAAGCTATTAAAAAGAGGTTTCAATAATATTAACATTGGCCTGTTATTGCACCCTAACAAAACTCACTTTTAAAACAATATTATCTCTAGAGGATCCCCCACCCCATCCACGTATTTATAGGTTTCTCATCCGCATATGCTTTTAATATGACGTATGTTAATATTTAGTTGTTGTACGCTTTGTTAAGAATATCGATGATGGTCGAAGGGGCTAGTACATGTCCAGTATCAGTCCCAATGAGTTTCCATTTTCCTATGGTCACTACTTTTTTATATGCACTTCTCCACAGATAGGATAGCACATACCAGCTTTAAACCAGATATTTTCGTTTGGAAAAATATGGTAAATTATTGAACGGCAATGTTCTGCCTGCCTACACGATAGAAATATCCAAAACAATACTTACTTTCGCAGGAAATTTCGGCACAACAGCAAATCAGAATACACAACATCAAGCGAATCATTATGATATTGAATATGATGAACTGCAAGACATTTATCAAATATATATATTGGCATAAGCGTTTCATAATAAGCAAAGCACAACATTTATTATTACCCATAGAGCATGTTTTGTTGCATATTATATTTAGGTATTTAGTACATATCGTACGAAGCACAACTGTAACAAAGAAATTAAGATTAAAAGGTAAAACACGAAAAAACACGTTTGCCTGGTCTTGTAGAAGTATATAAATAGAGGATGTTACATTCGTGTCTGTGACAGACGATGTTTACAACATGAGTGCCTAAATTGTCTTACCTCACGAGCGATAGCGAGGGAAATGTAATGATTTAGGCACGAGTGACGTAAACATCGCCTGTCACGGACAGTAATGTAATATTCTGTTTATTACCGTAGACTTCTCCTGCTAAATAAGCACTTGTTTACAAACTAACGTTCCATTGCCGACGGTGAAGGGCTATCGCCAGGTTGGCAGCTAATGGCGTCATTATGAAATCAAGCCATGCGCCAATCAGAAAAATATATACTCTTTTGACAGCCAATCGTTACACAATGCTAGGGCGACTAACGAAGATGACTAACGATAAATATGAACCTTGTTATGCTGAACCTCGTAGGTAATAATTGTCATAATAAAATTATTACACTAACGTCTTCCACTTGTTACAAATGCATTCACTACTCTTAAAGCCTTTAATATATGAATTTAAATACATGTACGACTTTATATATCGCTGGGTCAGAGCAAGAATGTTGTATCTAAAAATTCCCATATTGAGAAAACGAGCATTAAAACATAAATCAGTATATGTATATACAAC
>JAULBR010105207.1:0-10774 GCA_032355825.1 Melanodrymia aurantiaca | reverse complement strand
AGTTATATAATTTAGACACAAAAATAGGACTTTTTTTTTATTTAAAAAAATGTTTACCTTTTTTCTCTACGTTAAACTAAACTAAAGTTATCTACTAAAAAACATACTACAAATGTCGTGATGAGGACTATAGTCCTGAGATAAATTAGTTTTAGTTGTCACAAAATTATAGTTTATGAGGAATATAAACTTGATATCAAATAGTGAAACATTTTTTATTTGTTCCAAAGGACAATTATTTTACAAATTTTCCTTTTGATCATTGAATAATACGTTACCAAAAAGTAATGGTTTGTGATGTCGTAAAAAATGTCATGGCCCAATTATGGGAGTTTCGACGATATGACCACATGTGTAATGATTGATACTGAATTAAACTAATCAGATGCTTTAGTTATATCTGCCTAACAAATGAATATATGTAGTAATTAACCTTCAGAGATATTCTATTTCGGTCCCATAATAATAATTAGGCAGTTCAAAAATTTTTAAAAAAACAGTTTAGTGTATTAAGATTAACATTATTACCAAAATAAATCATTAACTACACAGGGGCGCTTTTACCAAAATATGTTTTTTTAATCACATTATTATTTAATTTCCCTTGGGGGCCCCAAACTTTTTACTTTACTCCAAGAAGACCTCGTATATCTCCTTGCACTCATCCCTGCCATGGAAATCTTTCTCAGGTTATTATTTTTATGAGAACATGTACTGGTATAATTATACAACATCTTTAAATGTTTTTAAAACTGATCTAAAAGATAGTGCTATGTGAATAATATATAGAATTAGTTAACCAAATTAAGACATTAATGTACAAGAAACTCAACATTTTTAAACCAAGTAAAACTAAAAGTTAACTTAAAATAATAATGTGTGGTATTTTAATTGATAAAATATACCACTAAACATTTGATTAGGGTAATCATTTGGTCTTGGATTGGCCAGTTTCAGTGGTTGGCTTTCTTCATTTGTCGTACTATGTCAACAACAACAACAACATGTATTCTAGCAAATCTGTTAAGAATGACCGTACTAGGGTAAAATAAAGCATCCAAACCCACCATACATTTAGAATATCCTTCATCACCACTACAACCAACCTGTAGTGAAATATTTTCCTTAGGTTTGTCTGTTGTTATATTAAACACACACACACTTTGTTTATGAATACTTGCACAACAGTTATGGTTATAGTACATGTTTTGTTCATGTTTATACAATATAAATGTTGAAATTAAAACTAATATACAACAAGACTCTGGAGTTAAACATTTTAAATCATTGTTACCTATCTGGTGTAAATTGATTCTTGTACAATGTTATCATACTGAGAAATTTTATACTATGTTTTGTATAGTGTACTTTATTGTACTACATTTTATGAAAATAAAGCATATACTGTCAACTAGTTGTCTTTTTCATTCTAACTTTTAAACCTTGCACACTATTTTACACATTGTTGATTTCAGCATTTCCATTGGTCAGTTGGTTTAACCAATGGAAAAATGTTAAATGTATAACTGTTTCATCTCACCATTGTTTGCTGTACATTTTTGGAGAATTTTGGTGGCTTAATTATTTTTGTTTTAAATATATCTAGCAAGCATTACTATAATTTCCAACACATATGTTCGTATCGTGTTAAATTGGAAGCACATGAGAAATCGGTACAAAATAGATTTGTATTTATAATTATATTTAAAGACTTCAATGAAACATTGTTTCCGTTAACAGCCGAGACAGCCCTGATTCTGGATACAGTGTGTTCGACGCCCCACTCTCTCCAAAGAGAGAAGCGGGTCGTGAACTGCTGGCATGCCCCACTAACGGCTGCGATGGTTCAGGTCACGTGACCGGTAATTACTCATCTCACCGCAGTCTGTCAGGTTGCCCTATGGCCGATCGCGCCATGGTTACGGCCAATCAGGTCGAGCAGAAGTAAGTGAGCAGTCTCGCAGTGACCTCTGCAATCAACTTTCAGCCTCTTTTATTCAGTTGCTCCTTTTTGTCTTGTGAATATTGTTTGGCATGATTTCTGTTTTTGTTTCAGTTGATTTTGTTGCAGATTTTAGTATTGTACATCATTTGCATGTTTAATCCATCATCATCATCGTTTGCTTTCTCTTATTTTTTCCTTTGTTTATTTAGTTTCTTTTTTTTATTTTGATTCTTCATTGTTTAAACATCGATGAAAGTTTTGTTTATAATGCGTGTTGTTCAGTTTGGCTTGATTGTTCACAGAGGTCAGTTTTAGATCAAAAGTCTCTTAACGGATTAGATTTGAGAACTTTTCGAAATCAGGAATAAAATTTTGTTTTGAAACACTACATAACCGCCTTATAAATGTTTGCGGTAAGGCCAAAATAAAATAAATGCTTTATTTTGAATTCAATTTATTAAAAACAGATTAGTGATATTTTATTTTATATATTGAGGACATTAGAAATACTAACATAAAGCATCATATATGTTTAAATAAGAAAAACTAATTTTGAGGGAAAAAAACCTAAAACGAATATACAGCATGTTTAAATTAGTGAACCGATACTACGCACGTAAAGTGTCTGTAACCATGCCAACAGAACTATTGCTGTATTAGACATCATGGGTTGTTGAGTTCTGATCTGAACCTGAATCCAAGACTGACTTTTGTAACTGCTTCTATTGCAAATGCTGAGTATTTTATCTACATTTTGTTTTATTCATTTTATTTTAATATTGCATGTTGTGTTTTAACTGCTGCACTGTATTATAGTATATTCTCGGACAAGATGAGGGGGTACTGGTTAGTTATAGTGGGTAAGTTGTCTGCATGAGTCTGTTATTCGCGAGTCAGTGGTTAAGTGTAAGCGACTAATCAGTTGTGTGTGTGGCCGCATAGTCCCAACTATTTAGTTGTAGCAGCGGCCAGGGCTTAACACATAGATGTTGCTTATTTATTTATATTTAGATTCTTGTTTTGCTTGAGTAATACCGGTAGTAACTATACCTGGAAAAATAGTGAATCCTAGATAATTCTTGGGTTTATTCCACACTTACCAGGGCTGTCAGAGCTGGGAATAGCCCCACCCACCACCTTTTAAGCTTTTTATTATTATTATTTTTTATCAAATTCAAGCATTCTTAGCCTTGCATAATAATGGTCATTATTAGTGGCCACGACCCCCCCACTTAAAAAACCCTCCGACGTCACTGCTTACCAATCATGTTAAACCTAGAATCCTGAAATAATTATTTTTAACCATGACTTTGGATTTAGATTGGATAGATTACATGTGTAAGTGTAATAACAGTATTGCAAGTAAATTATGTGGGTCACTTTTGGTTACAATCGGCCTTGTCCGGGGATATGCTCTGTAAATAACCTTGCTTCTACTTTTAACCAACAGAATACAATTTACTATTGTTAGTTTGCGTTTTATAATAAAATGCTAATGCAAAGTTAATGTTATTTTGTGGAATATCTGAATTGTGGCATAGTAAAGAAATATATATTTTACCAAGTCTTGCATGAAGTTCTTGCCTAAAAGGAACAATCAGTGTTATAGCTTATTTTAAACAGCATTTTGTTTTGCATTTTATGTCTACTTAAAGCTAGTATCTGCATGGTGTTTTGTTATATTCAGTTTGTTCATTGCTTAAACATTGTTTTCACCATTGATAAATATCACATCATCATCATCATCATTACATTTAATCATATCATATCATGCTTTAGACTGTTTTTATAATTCTTATTAATAATACTAAATTTTGCATCATCCATAATATCAATAACAGTTGAATCTTGTAGCCAATCCGTGTAGACATTGCATTTTGTCCGTGGCCAGTCAGATTGTGCACGTTGGCCTCGATGACACGTTCTGTTTCTTTCCATGCACTTGCGTTAACTAGGTGTCCCACCCCTGGTTGTGACGGAACGGGCCACATGACTGGAAACTATACGTCTCACCGTAGCTTGTCTGGATGTCCCAGAGCGGCCAAACTGAGGAGGATTATGGGTAAAGAAATCGATAAAAAAGAATCCGATGAACCTTTACGGTGAGTTGTTTTAAACAGACATTTAGTTTTTATCTCGAGTTGTTAATTGGAGAAAAAAATCTATTAAAGTCTAAACTTTAGGTAGTGTAAAGTCTACACTTTAAAAGCTATAAGCACAGGGCCTGCATGGTATATTGCATACAAAAAAAACCTCCCAAATCTATACTACACATAAAATGTCTTAGAAATTCCGTTAAACTTTTTTTTTCTTATGGTAATTTTGTATTATTCACAATCTGCTAGACATATATTTATATAATCATTTTCCTCCTTTTTTTGGAGCAACATCCTCAAAAATATAGAACAATATTGATAAACAGAAAAGCTGTTAAATAGGTGGATCAGTAACCAGTGTATACTCACAGATAATCTATGCCCTCGGTTATTTCGATACATGATCTCGGAAGAAACCTGCTTCTGCCAGATACGTAACTCTTTTTTGTTTAGTGGCTCTCCCACAGACGGGATAGCATATTGAGTATTGTGAAGCACTCGCACTGGGTTGGAGCTAGTACTTGGATTTAAAAACCCCATGTGCCACGAATGAGATTCGAACCCAGTACCTACCAGTCTTAAGCCTGATGTGTTAACCACTGTGCCACTGAGAAAGGTTGCCTAAGAGTTAGTTAGTTAGTTATAACTTATTTACGTGCTTATATCAAATTAAGGTTCAAGCACGTCTGTCATGGTCACGCAGTCCAGCTGACTCAACTGCTTGTCCAGGACAGAAGTTAGTGTTAGTATGAGAGAGGAAACCCAGTACTCCAAATTGATAAGTAGCAAGGGATGTTTCATATATGCACTTTCCCACAAACAGATTAGCACATATCACGGCCTTTGTTGTGGACACTGATCGGTATAAGTGGTATTACATTGAGCCTGGCGGAGCACTCGGGGTTGGAGTTGGAGGTTATATACTAGAATCTACTACAGTTAAACCTGATCGATCGGTCATTTCTTTAAGCAAGGCTGTCTTCCTTTTCTTTCAAACCATCTCATTTAGTACAGTGTAACCTGTATTAAGCAGTCATCTGTCTATTGCAACAGGGAGAAGAATCGACTATCATACAATGTTATATTATCTACAATGATTAGATTAAGAGAGAGGGGAGTGGGGAGTAGCTCAGCAGAAGAATATGCCGGAGATTCGGTATGATTGATCCTCTTCAGTGGACCCGTTGGGTTATTTCCCATTCCAACCAGTTAACCAAAGGCCATGGTGTGTGCTATCCTGTTTGGGAAAATGCACATAAAAGATACCTTGCTAAGAAGAGTAGCCTATGTGGTGGCATCCAGGTTTCCTCTGACCAAGTGTCGATATAACCGTGTGTTTGACATCCAATAATCGCTGATTAATAATCAATATGTGTTCCCGAGGTTTCGTTAAGCAAACAAACTTTATCTTTAGATAAGGAGTGTTAACTAACGTGCAGAGGAAATGACTATACTAGAGTGTTATTCTGAATATGATCTAGATCTAGTTAGTAGCTGGCCTTACATTCTGCTTCTAGATGCCCTGTACCAGGCTGCGATGGCTCGGGTCACATAACGGGGAAATATTTGTCACATCGCAGGTAGTTACTGTGACTTGCTACATGCTTGTATTTTGTCAAGTATCGTCATCACAGTTGTTGTATTATGTCACACTGAATACCTTTTGTTCCTACTATCATATATTTATTGTTGTTTATGCGTGATTATTATTGTGTCATGTTTTGTGAATGTTATGGTTACATTTTCACACCAAAACTATCAATTGTATCAATTGTACTTGATCTGTTTTGTATCTACAGTACTTGATGTGTTTTATATCTACATACTTAATGTGTTTTATATCTACCGTACTTGATGTGTTTGATATCCACTGTATTTAATGTGTTTTGTATCTACCATACTACATTGTAAATGTGTTTTTGAGTCACAATTCCTCTGTTGTATGTAGTTTTGTGTCCAGAATGTGTCACACGAAAATTTATGGATTTTTGTTGCATGCATGTAATGATTTATAGCCATGAACCAATATATAATGACAGTTTTTTTTTTTAACCACCTATTATTATTAAGAGCGAAGTAATAACAGACTTTGTAAATAATTAAGAGTAATTAGCATAATTATATGAGCTGCTAGTTGCAATAGTTTTGCATATTCCTGTCTGAATAAACAATCTTTGAAAATGCACAAGTGCTGCTAACTTCAATTTTATTTGGCGATCTTTTTGGCAATGGTGTTAATATTCTGGAAACTTTTAAGTGGCCACATTTTTAAGAATGATTGAATATCTTAGTGAAATAACATAATTTAAAGAATTAAGATTGTAATTGTGCTTATTGCTTCAAGTTTATAGAAAAAATATCTGAATGTATGAACATTTTTCTTTATTACCATTTAAGCATTGAAACATTTTCTTTTGTTATTGAGTGTTAAATATTACAAACAAACAACCAACTGTGGTACAAATTAATGACCTGTTGGTGATCACATTGTGGTTTAAGTGTTTTCAAAATGCCTTTGTTGTCAGTGTCTATGCACCACTTTCTAAATTGTTTCTTTTTGCATATATATAATAATTTAAACAACCAGCCTCTAGTGCAGTCGTTAAGATGGGTAGGTACTGGGTTCAAATCCCTTTCGTGGCATAAGGGATATTTACAAATGTAAATGCAGTGCCAGCTCCAATTCAGAGAGTGCTTCGCAAGGCTCAATAGGTAGGTGTACTCCCACTTCCACTGACCCGTGTCTGCAGCTGATTTAACAAAGGCTGTGGTATGTACTGTGCTGTCTGGGAAAGTGCATATAAAAGATTCCTTGCTACTTATCAAGTAGGAGTAGTGGGTTTCCTCTATCATATTACGGTAATACTAACTTCTGTCCTGGACAGGCAGTCGAAGCAGCTGGACTGGCCATGACTGACGTGCTTGTTCCTTAATTGGATATAAACACAAAACTTGTATCTGTGTGTGATCAGACTTTCTGTAATCAAGTATTGGAGGTAACATGCTTGCTTATGAGTAGAACTGCAAGGTGCAACCTCTACAAGGATTCCAGCTATCACTTACATACATGTACATCTGTGCCAAATGAAAATAATGGTTTACGCCTGACAGCTATCTGTTATCATAATAATTATTATAATATGTGCCTCCCTATCTTGTTTGTGACATTCCAAGAATGTTATTTACTGGTCAATCAGATCGATATGGAACCAATATTTGGCTTGAGCTAGATAACTGCCCATCTCTAAGGATAGTCCAGCAGAATGGCTTCATTTATTTGCCAATCGGCAGAGCACATTATTTTTATCAGTGTGCTTCATGACATTTTGTTGTACATGTACATGTAAATGTAAGTAATCAATATGTTTTGGTTGGCAAGAAACATAATCATCTGTGTCTATGGGATGCCTGGCCTTTTAGAAAAGAGTTCAGTGGTTTATGATATCTATATATAGTTTTATTACTAGTATAGTGCTGGCAGCAGTTGTAATTATGGTTATGGGGGTAACCCCACTTTATTGAAGAGATGGTATTGTGAATTATGAACACAAAATACAGTATGTGTAATGATTTATAAAGCTGATGCATCTCGCAAAATATTTGCCAGAGTGATGAAAAGTTATGTCATCGGTGTGAGGAATTAGGGGGTAGCTCAGTGCAAGAGTATCTGCCTGAGGATCGTTGGGTAGAAGGATCAATCCTGCTCAGTAGATCCATTAGGTTATTTCTTGTTCAAGGCCATTGTATATGCTATCCTGTATGTGGGAAATGCACATAAAAGATCCCTTGCTATTATTTGGTAAGAGTAGACAATGTTTTGCGGAAGCTGGTTTTGTCGGTGACCAAGTGTCGATAACCAAGTGTCGATATAACCGGGCATTTCACATCCAATAACCCGCATCATTCCGGTGCAGAAGAAGAATAGAGGCTTCTCACACACTTGTTGTTGGTTTTTGTAATTGTTAGTATTTTGTATTGATCATTGCAATGTATTTGTCCATTTTCCCTTCTGTTGTTTTATTACATGTAGTGTTCTCCAATCTTGCACGACGTAATATGTGTGTATGTGTTGATGTATTCAGTTTTATAGAGCACACCATATTAATATGTTAATAAAGTAAGTTGCTTACATAAATAGGTACATGTAGCTTTGAATCATATTTAAATGAATAGTTTTGATCATATAAAATAAGTTTTTGAAATTGCCTATAACTAATAATTGATTTTGAAAGTTCTGTTATTGATTTAACATATTTCTATCAAAATATAGATATACATGTATAAATATAATTTCTAGCTAGACTAACTATACCTATTACTGTGATACAGATATTATTACATGTGAAATTAATACACAAGTTATTATCTGTAACAGTAACTCAGAAACATTATTATACATACTGATACATTGTTATAAAAACCTATGGCTATCAATTGAAATATTTTAATTTTGAAATTACATTTTTTTAGAATTTATTACTGATTTCACCAGTTCTTTCGACAGTGCATCCGGCTGCCCATTGACCAATCGCCACAAGTTACATCGAGAGTTGATTGCTGGGATAGAAAATCAGGATCCACTGCTTCAGACGGATGGAATTAAACTTGAATCTGTGATGTACGTTTTCATTGTGTAGATAATGTGTAACAGTTTGTATGTTTGTGTACTGTTTACCATTTGTGAATAGTATTTTTAGTTAATGTGTAGTGTGTTTTGTCCATGTTATCAAAGTCAAAGATTTAAAAGCAAATAATGAAATTTACCAATAATGTTGCTCAGCACAAGATGTATTTACCATGTAGGCATGGATTTAGAATTTGTGAAAAAATGGAGTTCACATGTAATATGGGCAATGTTTGTAAAATTGGTAAAAGGGATGTTCAAGTGTGACATGTTGCAATACGTCCTACTAAAGTCAGTCGACTAATCATAGGCTACTTGTTTCCTTAATGTGGACATATTACTAGAGGGTCAAAGATGGTTAATTACCGTAGTTAATATTAGTACTTTCATTAAACATCAAACTTTATTTTTATAATGATTTTTATCGGCTAGACTAGAATTCTCTACAGAATGTATATTTAACTCTACAAGTATTTAATACTGGATGTTAGTATGTTAGTTTTGTTAGTTCGAAGTGTAAGCTATAACAGGATGGAATCTTTATTTCACTAGGTGTCCCACTCCTGGGTGTGATGGCTCTGGCCATGCTAATGGCAGCTTCCTGTCCCACCGGAGTTTGTCTGGCTGTCCTAGAGCTACGATTGCCATGAAGAAGGCAAGACTAACACCAAACGCCCTCGCAAATCTCCAGATGCGAGCAGAGGCTGGTGAAGGTATAACTTACATGATCTAAGATGTTTACATATTTCTGATTTTAGTGATGTGTTACATGATCTAGATTAATGTGTTATTTTCGCATAGAACAATGTTTTGATAGTGGTCTCCATTTAAAATTTAGCACCCAGTAACACTAACCCACCCCTTCTTTCTGGGACCTTTATAAACAGGTTTAACTGTATTTTTAAATACATGTACTTGTACACCAGGTCACTTTCTATATAGGTTAGTTACGTGGCCTCTATAAACAGGATTGACTGTATGTTTAAGCATATGCTTGTGTTTCAGACCTAATGACTGACGAAAGCCTGTTACAGCTGGACAAGGATATAGATCGCATGCGACTATCCAATCAAGAGGCTGATGCTGACATGGTCGCCCTTCGCTCGGAGGTAGCGTGCATGGAGACGAGCTTGCAGCAACAGGAGCAGGCAAACCAGGCACTCGAAGTGCACTGTAACGGCATCAAGTTGTACCTGTCCACTCTCCGCTCCAAACTCCTCCAGTCACTGCAGACAGCCCGACTGCCGACACCTGAGCCCGTTACAGAGGACACACTTGATAGTTTTATCGGCAAGATGCAGGAGATGGTGTCGGAACGTAACGCGGAGGTCAACCCATTGTTTAGTGCTATCAAGACAGCGATATCAAGTATTGAAGTTGCTTGAAGAAATATAGATCTTTTAAACTAGTCATCACCTAATTATGATACGCTCGTAAGGGACATGCTTTTACACTGTCAGTTACGACCTATTCTTATTTAGGTAAAGTAGTAATACATTGTTCACATATTCTTTATTTCCTCTATGCTTTTTTTGATAACTAAATTGACAGGAAATTCTATTGGAATGATCCTTATATGAACTAAAAACTGGCTATTCTTGATAATTAACACTGTTTTATTTTACTTATCCATGAACTGTAACTAATAGTTTGGATGGTAACATTAATACTTTTAATGTCGACTAATATTTTAATGTGACTAATAGTTTGATTAGTAACTAATAGTTTTAATGGTGACTAATAGTTTGAATAGTAACTAATAGTTTTAATGGTGACTAATAGTTTTAATGGTGACTAATAGTTTTAATAGTAACTAATAGTTTTAATGGGGACTAATAGTTTTAAAGTAACTAATAGTTTTCATGGTGACTACTAGTTTTAATGGTGACTAATAGTTTTAATGGTGACTAATAGTTTGAATAGTAACTAATAGTTTTAATGGTGACTAATAGTTTGATTAGTAACTAATAGTTTGAATAGTAACTAATAGTTTGAATGGTGACTAATAGTTTGAATAGTAACTAATAGTTTGAATGGTGACTAATAGTTTGAA
This sequence comes from Melanodrymia aurantiaca, assembly GCA_032355825.1. Classification (NCBI taxonomy): domain Eukaryota; kingdom Metazoa; phylum Mollusca; class Gastropoda; order Neomphalida; family Peltospiridae; genus Melanodrymia; species Melanodrymia aurantiaca. The sequence goes on along the minus strand of JAULBR010105207.1, from coordinate 56 downwards.
TAGTAACTAATAGTTTTAATGGTGACTAATAGTTTTAATGGTGACTAATAGTTTTA
>JAULBR010105196.1:0-10774 GCA_032355825.1 Melanodrymia aurantiaca | reverse complement strand
ACACACACACACACACACACACACACACAAACACACACACACACACACACACACACACACACACACACACACACACATACACACACACACGAACGCACACCCACACACACACACCCACCCACACACACACACACCCCACACACACACCCAAAACCCACCCACACACGCACACGCACACACACACGCAAGCACACACACCCATTTATGGTTAATATAGCATTTTTATTTAATACAATTAACATAATTTATGCTTACTTTTTGTTGCTTACAATATGAATATAATGAGTGGTAAATAGTAAAACTACAGTGCACTGTATTACACTGTTATTTATTACAGAGCACCCCTGGATCATTACAGCGTTGGCTACGATTGGCAATATGGGAGCTTGTGCCGCGTTCGCTTCTGTGTATCTCTTTTCATTGGAACTGTTTCCAACAATCTCTCGTAATTCAGGGATGGGTTTCAGTTCTATGTTCGCCAGAGTTGGATCCATTGCATCTCCATATGTTGCCGATTTGGTGGGTATATCACCAGTCCACGAGTTTATTAACTACAAAGTTTTGCTACGTTCCCTTTCAGAGCATGTGTCATCAACAACGATATTCCAGCGATTGCCAATATTATAATGATTACATATCTGTAGACACTCCATGCTAATTGTATCATTAATAAATAGGGGAGAGACCTTAATAATAGGCATTGCATGTTGGTCAATCCCCAATGTACGTGTGTTGTACGTATTAATATTGTTTATAAAGAAATGACAAAAGGTCCAACGCATATCTGTCACCATCAACTGAATCACCAGTATGGTATAAATCGAAGTTGGTCGTGGTCTTAGAATTAAGCCACAACTCCCCATTTCGCTGCTCGACTAATTGATTATAAATTTAGACGCTTATTTCCAATAATATTGTTTGGCACATTGAATCAATGCAGTCAAGTTGAGAGAAGAACTAAGAGGCCCAATCCTTCCCTAGTATTAGCTGGGATATTTATTATTTAATATATAAATGCATCAAGTTTACTTACACAATATTCCATACTATTACCACGATGGATCTTCTTGATACACACAGTCTGAAACCGCGCAGTGGTAATGCATTGAAAAGCATAAACTTCGTTACAGGTGACAGGTGATGTTTTGCTTATTGAAAACAATAATCGGGTTCTTGTATTGAACACATTTTACCAATTTAATACAAAAATACAATTGCAGCAAAAGTCAACTGACAATCATACTAAAATTCGTCTTCGTGTTGTCTTCATTTGACTAAGTAATCCGTTTAAAGAGAATCGCTCACAAATTGAGCGCGAAATGCAGAATCACGTGACCATTTGCATATACATGTATTAGCAGAGAAAACACTGTCCTTAATTATCTCCATAATCGCATACATTTGTTATATTATTATAACCATCAACATAAATGTCAACGTGTTATTTTACGTAAAATTGCCTGCTTTACTACGCAACGGAGCGGAAACGTCCAGCGCCATTATCGGTGATTGAGCGTCTTACTGCTGTATATTGGTTAACCAGTAACACCATGGCGATTTGCTTAATAATTGTGAAACTAAATACATTGTTATGTGTATTATTTGTGGGATTTTGTTATATTTCTCATTTTGTTTGAAATAGGGCTGGATTATTGGCGGAGACTTTGGAGACAATCTCCCTCTGTTAATATTTGGCGCAGTCTTGGTTGCTGCTGGGCTGTTATCGCTTATACTTCCGGAAACTCTAAATCAGAAACTACCCGAAACAATTGAGGATGGAGAAATGTTAGGAAGGTGTGTTGAAATTTCTCACTCCGAAGTAAAAATCTATACGTAATTGTTAAGTAAATGTTTTTACCATGCAGTTGGATGTTGTGTAGTATACTTTAACACAAATGTTTCATAATCTTTTCAAAATCTTTTCAGTTCTACTATAAAGGCACACTCTCGAGTTTGAAGATGGATGCCACCGTATATGCAAATATAATGTAATTTGCAAACATGTTTTGTTTGTGGCTAATTAGGCTATTAAAACATAAAATCTTAAAAGTTATATTTACATGTACTTGCATCTTTCAATATCAGTATATGTATTAGTATATCATAATGTATCTAGTAAACCAACGTGTTATATATAGTAGCTTAGTGTGTACTGTTGATTCAAATAATTTGTATACAATCGTACTAAATTATTAAAGAAAACGTACAAGAAACGTACCCAGTTACTACAAACGCATTGGTTATACATAGAATTACTGATAATTGGAAGTGATACAATTTAAGTAAATGTTAATTTTAATAAATACATGTACAAGTGGTCTACTAGCAACAAATATGCTACAACTAGCATTTGGTATTCACGACGTGACGTAATGTGGCATCCGTCTTAAAACTCGGAAGTGTGCCACTACATCGTGTAAATATTATGAATTTCCCATCAGGTGACATTTATTTTCAGGTCTAGTAGCGAGACGTAGCTCAGCGCAATTTAGCGCCCGCCTGCGTTTCGATGGGTTGAAGGATCTATCCTATACAGGGGACCCGTTGGGTTATTTCCCGTTCCAACCAATGATCTATGACTGGTCTATCAAAGGCTGTGGTGTGCTATAGTGCCTATGGTAAAGTGCACATAAAAGATCTCTTGCTGTTATTCGAAGAAGAGTAGTCTATATGGTGGCAGCACATTTCCTCTGTGATCAAGTGTCAATATAACCGTACGTCTAACATCCAATAACCGCTGATTATTAATCAATGTGGTCCAATGGTGTCATTAAATAAATAAACATCTCGTTTTTTGTTCAGGTCTCGAGCAAAAGGAAGTGAGCACGAACTAACGACATTGAACGAGAAGTCTGATCCTCTACTGGACTTGAAACTAGCATAGAAGATGAATCACAGTTTACCAGAACACTCAATCTGTTCATTTAGATAGATATGTTGGTACTATAGGCCATTTAGTGATGGCTTAATTAATACTGCTCTAGACAAAACAGTCAACGCATTTGGTAAAAGACTTACTGTATTCAGTTGTGCAAAGACGAGTATGCACATTGTGAATGGTCGACTCGTATTCGAAAAAAACATCTTTTAAAGTTTAGGTGTTGGTAAATTTACTTGCTATAATCATAATCGAAAACATGGACAGTATTAATTATTGTGAAGTTGGAAGTTTAACGGATTTCTCATCACCTATCGTTTCTAAGCTTGCCCTCCCAAATCTCAATCTGAAAATATTACATGCAGCAAAATAAATCGGCTTAATAAATCACACACCACAATACTACTATTTAATCCAGTTAATAAATAAACAAATAGAGCACACTACTAACACCATAGGTCAATGTCTATTTATAATACTCGTATAAATTTAATGCACATTTCTGTTCAAAACGTTACTTTTCCTAGATGTTATTTATTATGAATATGTTGACATTATTTCCATTTAATTGACATAATTAGGCTTAAGTGCTTCAAACTTTTCCAACACAAGGCATAACAGCGACCTTTAAACGTAATTCTCGTGTGACGAAAACAGGCTACGATGGTTTGGGGCTGACAATAATTTTGTCTCTGGTCAATACATGTATACATATTTATTAAACTCCATATTATCCTATAATACAGAAATAAACAATTTTTAACAAATTGAATTTGTCGCAGGCGATTGCATTTATTCTGATTTACATTCAATTTTATAATTCTCTATTATAAGAATTTTGTAAAATTTCAAATCCGGAATTTATATGTCACACTCTGTCCGAAGAAAGACCACGGGGCAGCGTTGGTCCAATCAGATGGCAGTGGTGGAACGACAGTAGAAGAAGCCATTAAGGGTAACAGAAAACAGCAGCAAAACAAAACAAAAGAAGAAGAATTCTGAAGGACCGAGAGTACGGTAATACGTTTCACGTTATTACGTGAGTTAGTTACGTGTGGTTTTTACATTGGCAGTGCGTATTATCACTTTGATGTGGCAGCTAGGCTGCTTGGACATTATCAAGGTGCGGATTATTAAAAGTTTACCTAGACAATGGCGATTCCAGTTTTAATTATAGGACATTCTTTTGTGAACAGATTGGAGGATTTTGCTAATCGCCGTTCACCGGAATGGTTTAACCTGAAACTTTATGAAAATGAGTTTAATGTACATTATTGTGGGCTTAGTGGCGGGACAGTATCTTCTATTATTCCACGCTTGGAAACTGTCGTCAAACGGTTCCATCCCAAGATTGTAATACTTGTTGCGGGAGGCAATGAAGGTGCCTTTATCCAATGAAGGATTAGACACCCCTTCTGTGGGTACGGTCCGCCATCAAAGGCCTGACCCGGTGCCGAGGCTGTACCCATGGTGAGTGGGGGGGTGATGAGGAGATAAGTTCGAGCTATTGGAATTTGGAATATTGAGTATGTCTGCATGGACTATTAGATATTTATAAGCCAAAAAGGAAATTTGATTGCGTCAATCTACATTGATATCTTTTGGACGCGTTTGATTGGTTCACCAAAACATAAATGTTGGTCAGACTATTTATTGGTAAAAGAGATTGGAAGCCTGGTTTAAAGTTTGATTTAAAGTCCGACCGAACCGGGAGTAAGAATGTAGTATTTTAACCTGAGAACTGATTTGATATTGTAAATGATTACGCCGTTGGTATATCCTTAACGGCACAATGCCTAGTTATAAGACGAACAGCTAATGTTATTTGTAACATATACATGTATATCTATGGCTTATGGTGAATTTTGTATTGTTTAAATTAACATTTACTTATATCTTATTGCCTACAGTATCGATGTATGTATATTAACATTTACTTATACATGTATCTAAATGCCTACAGTATCAATGTATGTATCCAATACGTTTGCAGTAGCTTAATATGGTCCTTCCAGATATTGATATTGTAAGCAATAAAATGTAAGTAGGGCTAAATGTCAATTTTAATAACAAAATAATGCTCCATTAGCCAGAACTATTTTACAAATCGGATTAGCTGCGCAAGCAAGGTGGCATTCGTCTTAAACTAGCCAGTATACATTTAACCTTTGGTTTGTTTAGTATCCATACAAATGGTTCGGCTAGCAACTTCTCTTGAGGTATGAGTTGAGGTACATCTGAATGTGGCCATCATTAAACACCTGACATGGTTTACGTGGGTCATCTACCCACAACAGCATCCATTCTGCAGCAGGTGTAGAGGTGAGCATACCATCACGGCGTGAAGACAAACCATCTGAGTGTGCCTCACTTCACCAATACGACGTTTAAACATGGCTGATCAACCGGACTGCTGAGAACACAGCGTGGGACACACTGCCGGCCTCTTTCTCTCATTCATGGCCAATTCTACGAGTTTATCTACTCTACTAAATGTGCACAGAGTTTCCAACAGGGTGTGTTCAGTTGGAAATAATTCGTAAACTTTTCAGCTGACTTGTTTTTTTTAAATTTTATTAATAATAAAATAGTTGTCAAGTCAGCATGTGCTACATCCATTTAAGTGTTGGTGATATTAATAAAAATGTACTTTAGCCATTTATGTATATAGGTACGTTAATCCTCTATAAATTGAATTTAAACATTAAAAATAAACGATTTAAAGTACCTAACCCAAGTGGCATAGAAAGAGGTGGGTGGGGGAGAGACATTTTGCACAAAATATTTTAGCTACCATATAAGTTTCAAATTTTCTCGCGTGGTCTCTCCACCCCCCCCCCCCCCACCCCAACCAGTTTTTGAACTATGAAAGTTGCCTTTCAATCATTTAATCATTTTAACACATCATACCACAGCCTACGTAAAGTCAAATGATTCGGCTATTAATTTGCGAATGTCAACTCAATTCAAACATGATAGGGCCAATAGTTTTAGGGTAAGGACACCTATTTTTAAAAATTGTATTCACTAAATAATTTTATTCCCCCATTATCAAATTAATAAAACTGAAGCAAAAATAGTCATCACTAAATAATACATATTTATTAAGTATTTAAAAAAATTATGAAGTTAAGTAAGGGCATGTATTCTATTTGCTTTAAATACATATTCAATTTTTATAAATATATTTATTATTAAACTAAAAATAATAAAATATTTGGTTTGAATTTTAGCAATAAAATGTTTTGAGAAGAAAAGCAGAATCGCAAATTCGATTGCCAATTTGTAGTTGCTATTTTGAGTACTATCTCTTGGTCACACCCGCTACATGTCGTCTGGTCAACGTGGTAATCGGTGGCGAAATCGCCACATACTCAAAGCAAAACTGCAATCATCTTGTGATAATTTCACATTACATTACTATTTAGACACTTAAAGGGGACCGGTCACGGATTTTGGCGTGAAACATACCCCGCCAGACAGAACTGTTTAAAATCTTAGTGGCCGTGTTTGGCGAACTATTTTTTATGACATCTATTAGGGCAAATTCCACCCCGTTCACAAACCGCCTCGAAAGGTTACATTCAATAGAACTATGTTTTGTATTAATATAGAATAAAAAAGGATCTTATATTATTATGATAAAGTCAACGCTCTGCATTCTTTTAAAAGTGACATGATAGTTGTGATCATAATGATCATATTTTTTTATCCCCGACAATTATCATGGGCCAAAATAAACGCGTCACAAAGTTTGCAATGCTTAAAAATAATTTTATATTTAGTTTTTGATAAACTTATTTACACGTTGATGTAATAAATAAAATACCTATTTCTGGTGGTGCACAACCAACCCAGAACTGCGTATACAAAAAACCCATGGCGTCATCGTGTATCGTTTTGTCCATGTTTAATCTCCTGTCATATAATAGCTCAAACGCAGTTGGCTTTTGGCTTTTTCTCAAAGGCCTTTCATACTCGGTTTAATATTCGTAACATAATTTTTCATAGCTTTTTATTGGCTTGCTACTTTATGAAAACTCTTTCAATACCTCGGCACTTTTTTAAGACATCGCCACCCATAAAATGCGTCTTTTAAGAGAGGATCACATTGAATGGAATCACCAGGATCATAAATAACCTACAAAAGATCTGGGGAAAAGCTTCTTTTATTGTGAACAATATAAGTGATCATGCGTTTATCTCCGGAGAGCATGCGAGCTTTTTATGAGACGTCCAATCCTGTAGAGTATTCACGCTATTTTCTATATCCTAATCTCGTGTTTTGTGTCCGAGGCACACATGCGTGCAGATATTTAGATTAATAAAGCTCGCTGTACTGGCTGCTGGTTTTACAACAAATCAATGGTAATTCCGGCTAAAAGTGAGTAAGATGTTTTGTACACCCGGGTCGAGGTGCGATATCTTGTCAATAAGAAGCAAACAGAGCGTCAACTTTATGATTGATCTAGAAAAATGGTCTTTAAAAAATATGCGGCCACCGTTTATAATGCATGCATAATTCTGATATTTTACTTTATCATTACACAGCCAGTGTTAGTTATTTCAAAGGAATTTAAATAGTTTTGAATAAGGTGTAAATGGTTATATAAACATGTGGCCGAAAAATGGTCTTTAAAAATATGCGGCCACCGTTTATAATGCATGCATAATTCTGATATTTTACTGTATCATTACTTAGCCAGTGTTAGTTATTTCAAAGGAATTTAGATAGTTTTCATGAAGGAGTAAAATAATGGTCATATAAATATGTGGCCGAAAAATGGTCTTTAAAAATATGCGGCCACCGTTTATAATACATGCATAATTCTGATGTTTTACTTTATATAGTTCACTGTCAGTTATTTCAAAGGAATTTAAATAGTTTTCATTAAGGTGTACATGGCTATATAAACATGTGGCCGAAACGTTCATCACATTTAAATTCTACATTGTAAAAATTGTAAGATATACTCCTTAGAAAAGATAAAGTTTGTTTGTTTATCGACACCTCTGGAACACATTAATGATTAATCAGCGGTTATTGGATGTCAAACGCACGGTAATATCGACACTTGGTCCCAGAGGTAATCAGCTGCTGCCGCCACATATGCTACTCTTGGTTTAATAACAGCAAGGGATATTTTAAGTGCTCTTTCCCACAGACAGGAGTCGCATATAGGTGAAATAATCCTGAAGCGACTTTAAACTTCAAATCATTCATTCATTCCACAGACAGGATAGCACACACCACGGCCTTTGATTGACCAGTCGTGGATCACGGGCAATCACTCAACGGGTCCACTCAGGTGGATCAATATGTCGACATATCGAATCTCTTACGCTGAGCTACTCCCTGCTCATATTCCTTACTACACTGCATGTTAAATATGGTATCATGGAGACAGAAAAAATTAGCTCCACGATACATGTACAGAAATTTGTCTCAAAAGAGTTATGGCGAATTTCAGATAATGTTATTTTATCTCGAACATAATATTTTTTTCTCATTTCATAGAAATTGTGAAAATTAAAACACAAAAAAACATTTCTTAAAGATTAAGGAGACAATCGGCATATAAAGCAATGTAAATGCACGCATTAATTAATTAATTACATGTAATTAATTAATTAAACAATATAATTTTATACATTTTTTTAATAACGTTAAAGGGATTTTGCCATGATTTGTGAAACCATCTACTATTTTGGCAATAAAAAATATACTTAAAATTTTTTTATGCGTCAACAAACTTAGCAGTTAGTTTTATATTTCGTAAACTTGAATAGTATGAATTTTTTAAATATACTGTCGTAAAAGTGTTTTTGGATATTTTGATTAGTTTACAACTCCACAACACAGACATTTGACACAAAATTGTAAAAAAACAAACTAAAAGATGTTTGTTGTATGAAGAATATAATTATAAAAATTTGAAAATATATAGAGGATAGAGACAACATATGTTTTCCAATGCTTAAATGCGCGATTAATAACAGAGAAATTAGTGTAAAAGTACGAAAACCTGTTGAGATTAACTATAGATGAAAAATAATTTATTTATCCATTCATAGACATGTAAAAAAAAATGTGTTTGCCATTTTTTTCAAGTGCCTGTGCTACAAAGCCTGCTGAATATTTAAAGGCAACGTTCTGCTTTCAATATTATTTTTCCGTACCGACTCGTTCTTCCTGGATTTTTGCACTTACTGGGTTCACTGTTGGAAGGGAAATAACTGTTACCAACGCATACCAACTTTTGTAAAGACACCCAAAGATAAATTTTATACTTGAACCTATTGGCGATAGGATAAAAGATAAAGTTTGTTTATTTAGCGACACCACTGGAACACATTGATTATAAATCAGCGGTTATTGGATGTCAAAGGCACGGTTATATCGACACTTGGTCACAGACCAAACCAGGGTTCTGTTTATTTCCTAATTCATGGTTCATACAGAAATTTCACTCCTAAATTTAGTGGATTTTTAGGGACTTTTTAGGGCCAATGTAAGTAAAATTTAGAGATATTTTCATGTGAAAAATAACTTTTTTTTCTTTAACATCGACGATGTTTTACGAATGAATCGTTGATATCATTTTGGCATTAATTGTTTACACACCAACTTTCGAGATAAACAAATGAAACTAGATATCGATGTATTTTTGGCAATTTATTTAATGTTTGGGTTAAAAAATGTCTATCGATTTCAGGGCTTATATGGTCCAATTTAAGGTCATTTGTGAATTTGCCCGTAAAATATAGGGCTTTTTAGGGCCAGATCATCCAAATAGGGACTTTTTAGGGCAACCCTTCAAATTCAGGTCCTTTTCAAGCTTGTATGAACCATGTAATTATACGTCATCTCTCTCGAAACAGACTGACCTGGATTGCGTACCCAGAACAGCGTGTTTGAACCATATTTCAATATAGGCCCGTTAATTCATATAATATTTCAAAATCCAATTCTGAATCTAACAAACTTGAGCGTAGAGAGAATTATGTCTATAATTTTCGGTTTTAATAGGGAATTTAGTTTCTGATTATTGGGGCTTTGATCCATATAGGGAATTTACCAAGGGTTGAGGTGTCCATACCCCGAGTAGATACGTCCAGCGCATCTGTCGATCCTTGCCATTCATTTAATCTCATTATACCGGCGAAATGGAGTTTACACTTCGCGAATGAGTTTCAAAATATGGGTTAAGTAAATGTTTTATTAACATTCTCCACTAGTATATATACTTATTTACATTTTGCCACCGAGTTTCAAGATTATGATTTTTGTACACTCCTTAGCCTTATAATAATTATCTCCTGCTGTAGCAACTTTGAACCTAATACATACAATCATGTACAATAACAGTTATAGATAAAACGATCCATGGAAGAATTGTTTTCTGAGGATTGAGGACAAGTTAGTAAATAAACATTAAAGGGACAGTCCCGACTTTTAAGACGAGTGCCACCGTACATGCGCGTTTTATGCCATTTGTAATATATTTATGGCAAATAGAGCATTTTTATTGATTAAAGTTAACATTTACTTATATCAATATATATTATGTGTTTCTGGGCATCCAAATTGTTATAGTATAGCCTACTTTGTCCTTTTGTGTAAAATAATTTAGTACAGTGTGTAAGTACATGTACTAATTTAGTGTAGGAAAATATTAAATCCAAGGAACATATTAAGCAACTACAAACGCATTGGATATACGGATATTGATATTGTAAGCAATAAAACGAAATTAAATGTTAATTTTAGTAATAAAAATACTGTATATTAGCCAGAAATATGTAAATCCCCAGTCCAATATAGGTGCCGGATCAACACGGATCACATCCGGCACGATCCGGCGTGTGAACCGTGTAGCCGCCGTGTAGCTCCGC
>JAULBR010105185.1:0-10774 GCA_032355825.1 Melanodrymia aurantiaca | reverse complement strand
AAGTTAAATCCTGATAGTGATTGTGAATCTTTATTTACTGTCATCATAATTGACTGGGGTTGAATTTTCGCATGTTTCACCACAACACGATGAACACACATTGCAGTGCAGAAGAGACACATAATTAAACATTGGGCATCGGTGTTTCCTGATAATATGGACAACATCAGCCATCGAGTGGTCATCCGCTACCTCGGTCTCAAGGGCTTAGCACCCAAAGAGATCCATGAAGACATGGTGGTCACACTAGGAGAGGATGCCCCTTCATACAGAATGGTGAAGAAGTGGGCTGTTGAACTGAAATGTGGCAGGGAGAGTCTGGAAGATGACCCCCGTCCGGGAAGACCAGTCACCGTCACCACACAGAAGACCATTGCCAAGATTCATATCATCACCATGGCAGACAGACGAGTAACGGAGCGTTACATTGCCACTGAGTTGGGTATCTCCCAGGAACGCATCCATGCAGTCATCCACAACGAACTTCAAATGTCAAAGCTCTCGGCACGTTGGGTCCCAAAGCTCATTGGACCTGGTATGAAACGGGACTTGGCTCAACATGTCAAGAGAATATCTTGTCAGTTTTTAGGCGGATCCCAACAGTTTTCTTTGGAGATGTGTGACTATGTGTGTCCATCACTTCCAATCAGAGATGAAACAACAATCGAAGCAGTGGAAACACCTAGATTTTCCGCCTCCCAAGAAAATCAAGACTGTGATGTCCGCAGGCAAGGTGATGGCCTCACTTTTCTAGGATGCAGAAAAGGGTCACACTATCAACGAGTCCTACTATGCTGATCTTCTGAGACAGCTACGGGAGAAACTCAAGCAGATTCGGCGTGGAAAGATGACAAGAGGAGTGCTCTTCCACCAGGACAATCCTCCGGCACACAAGTCCACAGTGGCCATGGCTGCTATCCAGAAATGTGGATTCCAAGCTGTCGAACACCCACCTTATTCTCCTGATTTGACTCCCTCTGACTACTACCTCTTCCCGAAAATGAAACAGCTCAGTGGTCATCAATTTGCCACAAATGATATTATGAATGCTGTGGACCACTTTCTGATGGCCTAAAATGGCGCCTTGTGCACAGAAGGGATCCGTCTGCTCCATGACTGGTAGACTAAATGTGTTAATGTAGAAAGGGACTATGTTGAAAAATGACTGCATTTGATTTTCTACAACCGACTCCTTCTACCTTAGGCCACGGACTTATCAATCACCCTTCGTATGTCTTGAAGTGCAGAAATTACTTTCAGCTTTCTTATGTTATAAGGTGCTCACACGTTGTCGCAACCGGTGATGGCATGTGCCAGAAGGATATGTGACTTCACATTAGGGGAGAGGGCATCCTGGATGTCGGCTATCGAGTAAACATCTGGTTTGGTGGTGGTCTGCATGCTGATGTTCAATTATTTTGTCACTGAATGAGTAAGGATAACCATCAACTCTGTATCATTGCCAACAAGAACAACCGGCTGCCTAGATTGTGCATTTGTCATAGCCACTTGACAGATCAAGTAATCAGCATCACCTTCACTTTGGTAACAGATGCAATGTTTCTGCTCAAAAGCATTCTTATGGAAAGGGATAAGTTGAGCCTTGTTCTTCCGGTTATTCAGAAAAGCCGGTTGTTTGACTGTCACGGGTGTATCAAGACTGGCAACAATGTCTGGTGATGTAATACGGCTAGCTCAACGATCTTTCTCACATGTTTTGGTGTTGGAACTAGTGTCAGTGTATCCATCAAAAACTACTGACGAATTTTGTCCATACAGTTCTGCACTGCAATGTGCTCATCGTGTTGTGGCCAAACATGCGAAAATTCAACCCCAGTCAATTATGATGACAGTAAATAAAGATTCACAATCACTATCAGGATTTAACTTTAATCAGTCATATCTAAGTTTCCATAACAGATATCTAAGAATTTGATGATCAAGTCAAGTTATTTTATTTTGTGATGTGGATCGTCATCTCTCATTTTCCTTTAAATTATTTATTTTTGAATGGCACAATTATGCTAATCAGATCATATTCTTGAATATTCACATGCAGTGCAAAAGCTCAGAGGCAAACTGTCCCACATTTTCCTGAAAACGTGTTATCTTTATTGTGTAATTTGACACAGTTGATGATTTGGGTCAGTAACCTCATTATTATGCAATTTTGCAAGTCAGTCTAATTATATAATAGTTGTATATGTCCACTATCTGGTTTGTTTATCATTATGGCATTGTTTACTAAGTAAAAGTCTTATTACATAGCATAGTAAAAACATTTAGATGCTTCAATAGCAATAGTATACAATTTGTCTGATTTTGGCCATTTTGCATGCACATTATGCAAATTAGGAGGTTTTTGCACTGTTCTGATTGGTCTGTAAGGCCCATAAATACTAAAAATATTATTTAACTCAAGTGTTTTCACTCAATTCAAGGTAATGGTTGATGATACTGTGAGCTGTTTGGTCCATTCTCTGACTTTTGGGGCATTTGCTCATTAATATGCAAATTAGGTTAATTATGCAAAATGCCCAAAGAGGATTTTTGGGGACTCATCAGATATGTGATCAGGGATGTCTCAGGAATGTTTCCTGAAAAAATCAGCTTTCTACATTTTTTTTCCAACCCCATTATGTAAACTGGCTAATGCTCTTGTACTATTACATGTATTTACAGTTGAATTGATAAAACAATGGGCTTTTTTCTTTATCCTCCAATTAAAGTAAAGTTATATTGACACATGGTCACAGAGGAAACCTGCTGCCACCATATTATAGGCTACTCTTCCATGAATGACAGCAAGGGGTATTTTATGTGCACTTTCCCACAGACAGGATAGCACACACCACGGAATTTGATAAAACAGTCGTGGATCACTGGCTGGAACGGAAAATAGAGAAGATTTTAACGTTCCAACTTCAATCCATTGGTCCCCAAATGGAACATAAAATGTTGTGGTATGTGCTGTACTGTCTGAGAAAGTGCATACTATTTACGCCTTATTGTTATTCTGAGACCATAATTTTGTCGAAATAGCCGTGGTGCTTATATCCAATTAAGGTGCAATCACGTCTGTCATGGCCAGGACAGAAGTTAGTGTTAGTATGATAGAGGAAACCCGCTACTCTTGATGAGTAGTAAGGGATATTTCACAATTATGCACTTTCCCACAGACAGGGCAGTGCATTATGAAAGATCCCTTACTACTCATCGAGAGTCCGTTTGACATTCAATAGCAGATGATTTTTTTAGTCAATGTGCTTTGGACAGTGGTGTGTTCAATGATCCCGTATTATCTTTTATGCATTTCCAAATATACAGAATATACACACTTATAATATACCATGACCTTTGATATAAATTATGTCATGCTTTCTAAAAGATTATACAATGATTATAATGTGTAAAATTAACCAGTCGTGTACCCGTGGTTGAAACGGGGAAAGCCCAACTAATCCGGCGAACTTTCTTATACTAAGCTACGTCCTTCTAATATTTTTAAGAAGTCCGCCATTTTCATCTCCCCCCCCCCCCTCCAGATACAGGATAACACATACCACAATCTTTGGTTTACCAGCCATGGCAGAGAATCAAACATTTGACTACACGGAACTAATGGGAACAACGTAACTACTGAGCTACATGTACAAGACGATAGTAATTATACCCAATGTACCTGGATAGTGTGCTTGCGAAACTGATGCGTGTAAGTATAATTATAACTGCATTGATTATCACGACAAATCAATACCCATGTTAATCATTCACGAGTAACTCTTTCCGTGAACATTGTGTTTCTTGGATTTATAAAGAAATATGATCTGCATTCAGTACTTACTTATTGATAATTTAACCAAGTATACAGTCAGGCTCGAGTGCGGAGCTGGCAAATGTATTGTACGTAATTACCAATTTACCAATAGCATTATTTCCTTCGTATGTAACATTAAAATACCGCTTCCAGGTAGGTAGGGCATGGGGCTGTAAACCTTGGCAAGTAAACAATCTGCATTATTGGGTTGGGTTGGGTAATTTTGGTATGTGCTTCCGGATCAGAAAACCGTTCAAGCACACCTGTCATGGGCACAACCTCTGACTTCGCCAGATATATGTGTAGTTCTGTCCACGGCAGGGAAATCTGCATTAATATTAGTGGCTTTATATTCCTTTCAATTAAGGGGGTGGGGGTGGGACATTGTAATGCTTTGTCCATGTCTTGCCTTTGGTTTCCTGTCCCAATTGTCGTACGGTTTATAACGCTTCCACTTTATTTGGCATTATTTAGTATTATTATTAGTAGTAGTAATATCATTGGTTGTATTACTGATTGCTATATATACTTCGTGTCTGAACATTTGTAGTAGGTTTTTCGTAGATAACTTTAGTTTCGTTTAACGTAGAGAAAAAAGGTAAACCTTTTTGAAAAAAAAGTGTTCTATTTTTGCGTCCACATTATGTAACTTTAAGATTAACAAATAAAAATATTGTAATGCAAATACATACAAAAAATCTTCAGAAAAATCCATCTTCGGCCATTAAAAATGGCGGATTTTTCTGAAGATTTTTTGTATGTACATGTATTTGCATTACAATATCTTTATTTGTTAACCGAAAGACAGTAAAGTTATAATTATAATTTGGACATAAAAATAGGACATTTGTTTATATGTTCAGACACGAAGTATAGATACTGTCAAGGCCTGCGTGCTCTTGACTACATTCATCATGTGAATACTTGTTTTTGACAGCCGATGAGCCTCCGACTCAAGGCGAAAATAAACAAATTGAATTGAATTGAAGTGAAGTAAAATATGAATGACTGTCCGGTACGAACCATTGTCAGTCCTTGAGTGGACCTGTTGTGAACCACTGGTTAGAACGGGAAAATAACACGTAGCATATGATGTCATTGTAATTATTGCAACAAGTATTTACTTGGTTCATTCATTTTCTTTAGCATTTCAATAATTGTATTGTACTAAACATAGCATACGGTAATTTAAAAAAAACTTACTTTAATCCGTTCACGAAAAACTTCTCTGTAATATAGTCACGGCAGTTGGAATTTTCAAAAGATAGATAAAATTTATAGTCGCTGTTGAGCATATCGAAGCATTTTTTCTTCTGGAATTTTGGGCACGCCAATTTTCCACATCCACCGTAAATATCAACAGCTATATATTCGGACAACTTGTCCGCCATTTTCCTCCGGGCATTTCTAGCCCCACAGTTAGACACAAACCAAGCTATTTTCTTCGTCTTTCCTTTTGCATAATTTTTATTTTGAGGTTTAGTCAAAACAGACATATTATATGGAACAAACTTTTCATACGGTGCGACTATCGTGGAATCGTGTCTGTAGGTCGCCGTCCAGTTGAACACGTCTTTGTATCCACTGAGAAGGGAGGTATGGTACGGGGACTCCAGCATGAATAGTATCCAGATTTGACTCTGAGGACGGAAGGTCCAGGGGCGTCCCGGTTGAGCACTGAAAAACACGGCATCGGCCGTCGATGCCGTCGTTCTGTCGTCCGTAATTATACAGCGATTCACAGCACATTTCTGCTCAATAAAAGTAGCCTGACCTCGTTTAATGTCCCAGCCACCAAGTCCGTGGTGTATCAGAATCGTCTTCAGTGGTGGTTCTTCGCCCCGTTTATAGGCGTCGCGTACCGCTACGGGAACGAATTCTAACTGATTGACAATTCGATCTTGGTCGTCAGACTCTTTGCTGTAATAAATAGCTAGACGTTTGTTTTTCACTGTACGGCACGAACTATTGTCCGCACAACCTGGCACCAACGTGGAGCTGTGGTCGTGTATCCGCGGCCCATCGAAATTTAGTCTTTTTCTCCCGTCATCCTCGTTTTGGAAATTTATACCCCACGGACGCTGGGGGGCACTCTCGTAGACCCAGACATCTCGCTTGTACAGATTCAACAGAAGGGCAATGAAGATGGACACACCCAAGAGCCACTGAATGACTTTCTTCAGATACACCCGCATGCCGTGCGAGGTGTACCCTGTATGAGTCTGTCTTGTTTTATAAGAGACGCGCGCCGGTAATGATTATTAGTAAATCACTTCGGTCACACGAGTACATGGATTGTGAATGCTCGCTCGTGTGCGAGTAAACATCCTCCGCTCAGGTGGTGATTTGTTACCCGTCATCTTTGTGAATACAATCAATTAGCCAATGGAAGTCACTTCTGGAGAATACTGAATTGTCCAATAATTATGCATATATACATACTTAGATTATGTAAACATACGTCCATACATACACAAAGCCTCCGTCAATCGACCCCTTCAATGAAACCAATGCATCAGTCAGTCAGTCAGTCACCGTTCAATGAAAGACACATAAACAAACACACACACGAGCGTATACAGACTAGAGGACTCTTTCCACCCACCCGTCTTGTCGTTTAGTCTTCATTAACTGGCCAGTCGATGCCGGCTTTCAAATAATATAACACGAGGTATTTATTTACATAACGCGACTCACTTCGTGTAGGTCCGGTCTGACTTTCTCGACAGCGGGTGGCTGGGTTTGGACGTTAATCACGTGATGTTAGTGTTGATCGTGCGTGTTTTGCTGCGAACAACATACATCGATCTGATCGCTTGGTGTACAGACCGCTTGCTTGTATAAACCGCTTCCCGTATAGACAGACTGCTTGGTGTGTAGAGAGACCGCTTGCTGTATAGACTGCTTGGTGTGTATAGAGAGACCGCTTGCTGGTGGGTTTCACTGCGCCTGCTGCACACAGGGCGGACATATAAAGCTCTTTAGCCCCAGCGGGCGGATTACCTCACCCCGTCGCTACTTGACTCTGCACACCTGTGGAGATAAAACAAGTACATAAAGCTTATGTTATAATAGGTATGTTGCAGATTAACATTTTCTGCTGTGGTTTTCCAACTTTTGTTAAAAAATATTTTATAACTTTTATTTATTATTATTATTTTTGTTTTATAACTACATGTACATGTATTTTATTTTCTATTTTATATATATTTTTTTATAAATAGTCCGATCTTTAATTTATATTACGTCCGCACACGCCAACAAATTTAATTCACTCTAAATTTTACTTTTGGCTTTGAGTGCAGTACATACATGCTTTCAAAATTTAAACTCCATAGCTCGCTTCATTAAACCAACGACCGCACCCCACCCCACGTCATTGGACACACGCTTGTTTGTTTGACGAGACCACATTGATGGATGTCAATTACACAGCTATAATTTATTAGCGATTTTTTTGTGTCGCAATAAAACCCGAATAACAGGAAGGGATCTTTTATGTGCACTTTCCCACACACAGGATCGAAAAAACGACGGTGTTTGGTGTACCAGTGGAATATAGAGTGCCTAAAACGCAATTTTCTCCCATCTGAGTAACGACATAGCCCCTTTTGAATGATGATTTTAGAGTCTTTTAAGGTGTATTTTCCTGTGTTAAATTGATCGTAGCCAGCCATATTTGAGGGGGAGAGGTGGTATCCGTCTAGCAATTAGGTGAAACTACTAAATTTATATCTGAGATGGGTGCCGAAGCCACCCGAATCGAGCGCGCGAAAGGCGCGAGAGCTCAAGGGGTGTTCGGGGGCATGCCCCCCCCCCCCCCCAGGAACATTTTAAAATGTAAATGCTCCTTCTGGAGCTATTTCTCATAGGTTTTTAATATTTTATTTCAGGTAGATTTTTTGATAAAATAGTTTGCGAATTGACAAAATGGCGGGCCTTGTAATATTATTCGTGTAACACATGTACCATTTAATAGGCCAAAACAAATTACGGAAATTTCCGAACGCTGAAATTAATATTTGAGCTTCAAAATCTATACAGACGAGCCAAATAATAGAGGGCGGGCTTACAGTAATGGTTTCGAATAAATTAGCATTTAGTACAATCATCCGTTAAGGTAAATGTTAAAATACTTAGGAAATAAAAAGCATTATACATTTTTAGCGGAACTATCATAGCCTGAATTATCATATATTATATCTTTTAAATTTCATAAACTATTATTCTTTTGTCTTCGGTGACACAGTGATCTCAATTTTATGTTTGTCTAAGTTTTTAAAAGTAGGCCCTATGTGTTGCCGAGTTACATGCATTTTTGGAATGTAAACTACATGCACGAACTGTTTGCCTAAATCATTATTCTCATTATCTAAAGTTTAGAATCAATAAATGTGCATGTGAAACATGTAATGTAACAACCAACCACTGTTATCTATATGGGTCATACCGTGATCCTCAAATCACTCGTAATCGTATGCTGTGCAGCAAGATGTAGTCGAATAGTGCAGTAGTCACCGCGTATACACCGGATATTGTCATATTTGGCAACTTCAACATCAGCCTTGCATTCAATAGCGCGGTCGTTCTGCTATCGACACAAAACGTTTTGACACCGATGTTTGCATCTAATATAAATGAATGTGATATGATAGTACACGATCAGTACCCGTCAAATTGTTTGTGTCAATAGAATAACGCTCGCGCTATTGAACGCAAGGCTTGTTCTATAACAACTACAGTCAAACCTGTCTTAAGCAGCCTCCTAAGGGAGTAAATAAAAGTGGCCTCTTAAGACAGGTGGCTGCTTAATACAGGTCATATTGCACTAAAATTGATGATTTGGTAGAATATTATGGCGACCCTTTAAGACAGGTCGCTGCTTAATAGAGGTGGCCGCTGAAGCAGGTTTGACTTTACATCTAACAGTACACATAATATATGTGTGTGTGTGCGTGCGTGCATGCCGTGTATCGTGTATCGTGTAACAATATTGTGTAAAGTTAATGCAATGTGCTGAATAGGAGGGATCCAAAAGGTTGCAAAAGATCTGACGTCAGATTATTGGAAGGGAAAGATGCCTGTTCGCCAATCCCATTTCCATCTCATGAAAATAAATATAGTTTAAAAAAAAAAAAAAAAAGCCCATGTAATCCCATAACAGTCAGTGCCAGCCCTGGTATGTCGAATGGTAATATCGTGCAACAGCCCGGTGACGGTCAATTGCAATTCATTCCGTGGCTCGGTTATACATATTACAGTCAAACCTGCTTGAGCAGCCACCTGTATTAAGCAGCCACCTGTCTTAAAGGGTCACCAGATTATTCCTCCAAATCATCAATTATAGTGCATAAGAACCTGTATTTACCAGCCACCTGCCTTAAGAGGCCACTTTTTGTTACTCCTTTAAGTGGCTGCTTAAGACAGGTTTGACTGTAATGAATTGCAATTGACTGTTGCATGATATTACCTGTCGAATAAGTTTAATATGTTCCTATGTTTAATTTTAATGATCAAAGTTTAAAGAAAATGAAAATATTATTTTTCAGTATGCTAAGCTGTACATAATAATAAGTTAAACACGTTGACATTTGTGATGTATTTTTATTTTATACATTTTTATATATACATTCATTTTATTAATTAATATACATGACATGTATATTAAATAAAATGAATGTATGATATATAAAAATGTCATGTAGTTCTACGTCTCTGTGATACATGTATATTGTTTACACTATTGATTGTAGATTTTACCACATATATTATCAAATATATATAAGCTCTATACACTGATTTTTTATGCATTTTTTTCTTTTCTTTTCGTGCTGGGGTGTCGTTAAACACAAATTTAATAATACATGTAATAACATTGACATTTATGCACGGTCCCTTAACTTTTCTGTATATGTGACATACCATGACATTTTGAGTCCAAATGAGATTTTTTGCAAAAATGCGATTTTCCAACATTTTGCTACATATGTATCACCCAAATGCATTTGTGAAATCATAGGGCATTATCTCTTTTATTTTAAGAACTATGAAGGTTTATCCATGGTCCCTACTTCATAAAAAGCATAAAAATGTTAAACAACGATTATGATTTATGACGTCAAACTTTGCAACGCATTTGGACCCAAAATGTCATGGCGCGTCACATAGATGTATGTACAAATTCCACCAGTGATTATTTTCTTTATTGTAATTTACTATTCTTTTTAAGAAACTAAGGACGGCGATGAGTTTCTCCTACCAACAGAATTATACTACTTTGTTGGCAGTTGTACAGACGAAGAAACTATAAACGAAATCAAAGATAATTTCATTACGGCATTGAGAAGGTCCGAATTATGGGCTGACCTTTGTGTCGACGGTCAGTGCAATTCTGCTAACGTCATCGTCACATGTGGCGAAGTGATCGATTCCGAGGACGAATGGCCTGAAAGAAGGAGAAGAAAACGACGCGCCATATTACCAATGACTTGGCATCCGTCTGAACCGTCTACTAAACCAACGCCGTCTGATTATAGTCTGGATTATGTTGATTTACCACAGATTAACACAACTAACGACAGTCTGACGAATACCACGTATATAACTGCTTCTAATGAAAGTACTACAAGTCGCGTAGATAAAGATAAGCATTTGATATTTCGTTTCAATCTTACTACAAGCTACATACAGGGAAGTCCAGAAGAAACAGATCACCTACTTCGTTCCGTAGTAAACGACGTAATATTGCAGTTGTCAGAGACTTCTGAGAAAATGGAGATATACGATTCCAAAATCTTCAATATGTCAATCCATTGTCGTCCTGGGTTTATCTATGGAAAGAAATATCATCAGAGATGTGGTAAGAATAAAGTACTTAGATATAGAGAATAACTGGTTAATGACGTTGGTTATCGGCTTTATCCTGTGACAGTAAGAATGGGGAATTCCGTGAGGCTT
>JAULBR010105184.1:0-20627 GCA_032355825.1 Melanodrymia aurantiaca | reverse complement strand
AACACCGTCGGTGCTCGAGAAACTGTTCGACCCATCGGGTAGTTCGACCCAAGCATCATCAACTTAATATAAGGGTTTAATTTGGGACTTCGATCTTGGTTCAAGCGTTGCCATGTATTCGAACCTTACACGTTTGAGCCAACAGGATTCTACTATATATATATACCATATACACGTGCTGAAACATTAACAATACATGTGTTTATGAAAAAGAGATGATATCCAGTTCTATTGTTGGCATTTATTTTAACTTAAACCAGTGGCTTTATTATTATATTTCTTTACAGATTACATTATAAAAACGTAATATAACATAATTTTTACGATACTCTATTATAGTTTTGTGTTTGATATTTTGTTTTCTTTTAAATTTGTTTCCTAGAATGTCTACAGACAAAAAGGAGAGGGAAATATTGAAGCTAAGAAAACAGGAGAACGTCCTTAGAGGAGAAGGGAAACTCGAAGAGATGACATCACTGATTGGTCCACGGGCAAAGGTATTCATTCCATCAACGTTGTTTTGAAAAGTATAATCATTAAACTCACAAAATTCCTTATAATGAACCTGATTCAAATTTTCCTGCAGTTTCATCTTCACATATAGACACCATTACATTGAGTCTTGTACCAATTTTCGTGAAGGTATACAACTCTAAAACCAATTAAAAGCTTTAAATCATTGTTCTCCAACAAATCAAGCTTGAATTAGGTTGGGTAAACGACGTATTTCATACTTTTTAGATAATAATAGTAATCTCATAACTAATTGAATTTTTTTGGTTTTCATATCAGGAGAATCTCTTCAAAACCTTTATTTTGACTTTGTATTTTACCAGTAACTATACCAATGACAAAATCAAACTTATAGTTTTGGAAGAAATTTTAGTCTGTAAGCTATTACTGTTTGTATATTTTCAGGCTTTACCTTCGTTAGTGTTCATGATGGGAGACAGCAAGGAGTACAACTCATCTGCTGATGCCGATTCTACAGCAAGTCAGTTTGTTTGCATTTTATTCTCACTTTTATATTAATGGCAAAATTACTAAAGAATAAAGTTATGCTGATCTATAAAATATGCACGTTTTCTATATCTGTGCACCTGACATTTTTATCAAATTATGTGAATTTTTTCTGTCCTGTCTATGGGTAATACTGATACTTGCTACTAGTATTGATGGGAAAAGTAGCAGATTTCATCTCTGCACTGTTTGACATTTAATAACTAATGATTTATTAATCAATGTGTTCTAATGGTGTGTTTGGATCGGAACATAGCTCAGAGCTTCAGTGACCACGTGGGGTTTGGGAGATCAAATGATCGATCCTCCTCAGTGGACCCATTCAGGTTATTTTCCATTATCAGTAATCCATGACTGATTCATCAAAGGCTGTGGTGTGTGCTCTCTTGTCTGCACATAAAAGATGCCTTGGTAAGAGTAGCTTATGTGGGTTTGTCCTGAGACCATGTGTCAACATAACCATGTGTTTAACATGTAATAGTCAATGATTATTGATCAATGTGCTCCAGTGGTGTCGTTAAACAAAGATTATATTTCGCACAACGTATCTACGTTACATGGTGTCAGTTACGAATTTTCACCAAACTTATTATGTATCTTACATGGTGTGTGTTACTTTGGAAAGGGAATCAATGGCCTCTTGACTTGCAGTTCACTTTTACCAACTTGTTTTTCAGCAAATCGTCCTGGTATTAATATTCTTGCTGATTTGGATGCCCGCTATGATGCTGAAGAGGACAGTCTGTTGTCATGGTTACGAATACCAAGTGTGCAAGCTATGGCTGGCAGCAAACGGCGACTTACTCTGTTGAAAATACAACTCGAGAAAGCCATGACGAAAAGCGAACTGAATTTTGAGGTTGCATTCATTTCTCTGGGGCTGTTAGAAAGATTGCACAAAAATAGATACAGCAGGTATTTTAAGCTCTGAATTTTAATTTATATTTAGTTTTAATTCAAATCAATTTCCATACCAACATGCATATTGATCCAAACGTATTTTCTTCTATTCGATCACTCTAAATGGTTAGACCAGTTTTCCTTGTGAATGCTGCTGTGCGCTGTAGATCCTCCAGGCTGCCAAAGAGCTTTGTTTTTTGGGATGTTTCTGTTGGCCAAATTTGATGCCTGATGTCTTCGTGTAGCGGGCATGTCTGCAGCAGATGTTCCGTTGTCATACTTCCTAATTTACTAATCCAAACGTATCTAATGTTATGTATCAAATATATTAAAGATATACTGTCACAGCCGTCGATTTACTAAAAGTCCAACAGATGATTGACTAAAATAATATACAAACATTATTTGTTTTGTCCAGACAAGTACTACAACATATCCCACTTGTTGGAAATGTATTTTTGTTCTCAAATTAATCTAGTGTTGTTGTGGAATTTACTAAACAACATTTTAGATGGATACAAGAATTGTTATTTTATGTTCAGGTCTGAGGCTGACAAAGAGAAACAGAGTCGCTTGGCTGGAAAACGAGTTGCACTGCGACGACATAAACTAAAGCAAGAGGAAATGATTGCCAAGACTTTCACACAGAATCCTAAATCAACAGGTATACATGTCTGCGATAAACAACATTAAGCATTATACCAAATTGTTTGTAGTAACAAATACGAAATGCACTTGTCACATTGTTTATGATAAGTGATGATGTTATAGAATTCTAACAATATAACACTGTTACTCAAATTGACATGTCTATTGCCTGGGAACTTTATTAACCATTTCATTATCAAGTACCTTTTTCAAATACCTCCTATGAGACCCGATGTTGTCTGATACAATACCCTACTTTGACCTATTCTCGCTTTTTCATCATTCATTGAGTACAAAAGGCAAACAATATGGCTGTGCTTACGATGGGTGCCACCGGTGGTGTAAAAAATCCATTCCTGCTAATCAAATAATAGTAACATATGTAGATTGGTAGCAATCATCTTTTGAGACCATGTGTCTAAATCACTGCATTTGATTAGTTAATTAGCTGATGATTAGTTAGTCAATGTATTGCAGTGATGTCATTAAACTATCATTACCTGTTGTAGGAGATCTGTATGACCAGCGTTTGACGTACGTGTTGGAAGTAACACAGCTGTATGACGAGGAACGCGAGTTGCTGCTGGATCTCCTTCAGGATGAGACGTTTGCTGATCTCACAGAGGCTGCTGAGTTGATGTCACACGAAGACCGCCAGTTACGTCTTGCTGAACTGTCGGGGAAACGAAGTAAACTCAACTTCGACAACCAGGGTATATAATAAAAAAATAGAAACAAAAATAAATATATTTTATAAAATTGTCATTATTTTTGCCAGGATTTAAGGTGAATCTCAGAAAGAGATTTTCACTGACAAATTTACTTGATAAAGAGGACACATTTGGTTCCAAAAACAACTTATATAGTGTAAACTTGAATTTGATAAGGATAGTTATCAAAACATGTCTGCAACAACATTCAATTTGTCAACTTGTATAAAGTATTGAAAGTTAAAAATGTGAATCATTATTTGATTTTCTGATCGTTAATAAGGCAAAATGTCGGATTTTGTCCTTAGTACAAGGTGGTAGTGTACAAGTGATGCGTCGCTACGCCAGACACCTCGCAACATGAGCACATCCTGCACACAGTACATTAGCCATAGTTCAGTTTATGAATACCTCAACTTGCAAATGCCTTATTCTTATACATTTATACACACTCTACTACTAGTGGCAGAACGGACCGTTCAAGCTATGGTTCAGGCTCTTGATGGTGCATTCAGTGATAGCCTGAACATATACTTCTAGTTTCATCGTCATAAAAAATAGGTACCATATTGAAAACACTCCATCCAAATCAGCTTGTCCAGTCAGATGTTTTGTATGTCAGTTGTAAGACTAGATGACTGTGTTGTATTGATGTTGAATGTTTTCAGATGACCGGGATGAATATCTCAGTATATTGGAAGAAGCAGCTGCAGTGCAGTCAGTGTGTAAAAAGTTGATCTTGAAATCTTCTGTTCCATCGATGTCTGCTGATGATGTAGCAGCGGCCATTTTGTCAGATCTTCAGGACTGCCAAGACTCTCAACTCTGTGATGTCCTTCTCGGTCTTGGAAAGCATGTGAGCTAAATTACGTTCAATGTTCTTCACAATGTATAAAGTAACGTGCAGTACTGTTACATCTACACTTGCTGCGGTTGAGATATCAGTATACATTTGCTCATCGAGAACAATAGGCCTACTAGTGATCAATGCCAGGGATCTATAGAAGACTGGGGCCTCAGGCTGGTTTGACTTTGTAGCCATCACGAATAGTTTTTCCAACACTACTCTGCAGCCGAAATGTTTCTTCATTTCTGTTCTTCATTCGTTACAACTCTCAAGCAATCTCATTTTAATAGTTGATTTCAATGACCACAAGTGACAGTCTTGTTTAGTCTTGAACCAGACATTTGTAAGAAATAAGATGGTTGTTTGCAAGCGACTAGGTTAATGAAGCTAGTTTTGTTAAATGAAATTACTTTTAACCAAAGCAAGTCCATTTTAGTCTGACTATCGTCACTTGCATTAATTTGTGGACACATTAATTTTACATGATATATATACATTATTTTATATGATAATATCGTCTCTGTCCAGTTATTGCTTTTTTTCTTCGTTAATCAAAAGACACCAGCTACGTAAAACAAACACAGTCTCACAAATCGACCAGTGCTTTGCATTTGTGCCCAAGCAATGTATTTAATAGTGGAGAATTGTTGTTTTTGTTCAGAGTGAAAGTGACTTGCAAATGCTGTGGTCGCGGGAATCGAACGCACGTCAAGTTAAGTCAGTGAAGAATGTGTTTGACGTTCTCACTGCCTATAAAGGTGTCGGAGGAGAGAGTGATTTGCTGCAGGTTTGTTTACCAGCATCTATCTCCCTTTTCTATTGTTTATAAACCAAAAACTAATTAATATTGCTTTCTGTCAGTTTAAGTTGAATTATGTACAATATGGTCGAGTAAGTCAGTATGAAAAGCCAACTCGGTATGGATGGAATAAACATGTTCATTTCATATACATTTACCATTCCAAGCACATTTTTAGAACTCTTACTTTCCAAAGTAAGAAAATTGAGATTATTATGTTAAATTTGTCTTTCCGATACTACTTACTGATATAGTGAACAGTTGAAAAAAAAACTGAAGCTCTACTGAGTAACCAAACTTCACAAACAATGCAGATGTGATGTTTTGTATTTAATATTTTGAATGACGTTATTTTAGATTGTTGATGAGAAGTACAGTGTGTTACGAGACAAACTGTTACTGGAGAGTATGATGGTGAACCAACCAGATGTAACCATGTCCAGCAAGAAGATGCAAACAGTGCAGCAACAAGGCACGGCATTGTGGAATGATAACAATTGGAAAGGTCTTGTTGATCTCCTGGGTGCTGACTTCAAACTGACTGAAAGTCTCGGCTCTCTGATGGGAGTTAACAGGCGACAGTGGGCACAGTGGCTCATGGACCAGACAGGTATTACTTCCTAAAGGCACACTTAAGAGTTTTAAGAATCAGATAGAGAAAACATTTGGATTTTCTAAGGTTGTTTTTGCATGACTTGCAGTATTAAAAGATATTAAATTATCAAAAGATAATATTCCTAAATTGTGCATAGATAGGAAAATGATTTTAAAATCAAACATTGATCATAGAAAAACAAATTGTATAATTTTGTTTTCCACATTAACTCCCAATCTTTCACAATAATCAACTACATCCATCATGTTAATGAAAGCTTTGTTGAGAGTTTTTCTTGAATAATGTAACTTAAATTTGAATGATTTTTAAATTTCGCTTCTCAATTCTATTCCAGGCATAAGACATACATGTAATCAAAGGGACCAGCTATTCTTATGTCAGTTAGTGTTTTTGAAAATATACGTTATAAATAGTATGCCATATGACAAGCTTTATTTGTTACCCAGGTAGTGATTCCGTGATGAAGGAAAAGGATTCCCATGATGTCAATGCTGAACAGGTGGTTCAAGAACTACTTGACAGATACAACAATGAGAAGTCATTTATTACAGACACTCTTAAAGGTAACTTACCGTTTTATATAAATATGTTTTATTTCAGGCAATGGGTTTTAGTTTTAAAGAGAATCTGTCAGTGGTGTTGACATCACATTCATAGCCTCTGTTACATATCTAAACAAGTCAATGTTATTTGACAGCTATTATTTTATAAATATTTTTTATTTCAGGAGATGGGTTTTAGTTTTAAAGGTTAAAATGCAAAAACAAAATGTATTTTCTTTTTGGTAAAAGGTTTGTATGGAAAGATCTTGACACCAAATGATCGTGAAGTCATTCTTTCTCGGCTGCAAAGGGAAATCACTCTTGCTACCAGCTGTGAAAAATTCAAGATGGCTGCCATACTTTCAGGACTGTTGGAGAGGCAGACTATAGTAAAAAATTGCAGGTATTTTTTAACTTAAGAATGTTTATTTTATTTCTTGAATTTGCAACATTAAAAATTAATCTATCTAACAAAAGTAACTAAATAAGAAATATAGGAATACTGCATACTCAGAAACAATCAATATAAAATTATGGAACATTTCTCTGACACAGGTGCCATAGGCAACCATCGTTAGAGGTGTTAGCAGATGCAAAGGATAAAACGATCATATCAGCAATAAGTTGTAGGCCTATAGTATATAAATACCCACCCCCCACATCCCACCTCCTATCACTACAGTCTGAAACACAATTTAGCGAAAATAATACCTCAATATTTAATTTATAATAGTATTGTTTATTTTCAATGAGTTGTGTTATCAAGTGTTGTTTTATAATGATGCAGTCTCGAGGATGATGATGGTCGATACAGTACACTGGCAGCCAATGAGTGGACACAGATGAAGTCTCATAAAGCAAGCAAAACATCGAACTCCATCGAGGTGCTCCAGACTCCAGACAGACTCTTACTTCAGGTACACAGCGTGGCCTACACAATGTGTGTTAAAACTATACAATCTTTTCTAATAGTAATAAGTAGCTTTAGTTTGTTTTTCTTTGTGAACTGTTTTTGTTGAGAATTTGAAAAAAGAGTTATATTAAATTTTATGAACTTAAATGACAAACGATATTGTCTGTAACGAGCTAAAATTTTACTTGGCATAAAATATATCCAATATAGAGTAACATTCTTGTGATGTAGATACATTTTCAAGTTTGTACCACTTTCAACAGGACTAAACACCTTTTAGGCAGATAATAAAAACAAAAATAGCCTTGATAATTGGTTTTTATTTTGGCAAAACAGTCCATCATTACTCTTTTTACATCAACTGAATTGAGCAATTATGTTGTTCTTTTTCACAGAACCACGTGTTGTCCTCATTGAATAGTTTGCACCAGGAGGAAAGACAGATTTTATTGAAGTTCCTTGAGCCAGAGAAGAGTGTCGGTGATATTCAGAATATTGCCTGCATGAGCTCGGAGCAAGAGCGCTCGGACATGCTGGCTGCCCTGAGACGCCGCAGAGACAAGTTGCAGTCAGGTACAATATAAATAATAATTGATCTATATATATACATTTTTATATACATTGAAACTCCTCTATTAAGACCACATGTGGAATGTAATAGAATTAGTCTTAACAGTGGGATGGTCCTACTACTGGGTCAATATTCAATAATAATTCTATATTTTATAAATTTAAAAAATATAGTGCATTGTAATAAATAGAATACTGCATTTGGTTCCCATAAATTACCAATTATTATACAATGTTTGTGTTTTCAATCGTACATTCACTGGCTTCTCAGGCAACTAGTTTTGTGTTCTCTATGACATTATCATTGGTAATTGATTGTTGACTTCCTGTTCAGATGACCATAAAGAAAATGCTGTAATCCTCAAAGAAGCTGCTGTGATAAAGAGAGAATGTCGACGTTCGAAGCTGCGCCGTGAAGGTCAGAATAGTGATGACGTCACCGAAACTGAAGGTCAGAATAGTGATGACATCACCGATACCGACGTCGGAATCTCACTGCTTGCCGATCTCCTTCGTCAACAGAATTCTGACGGAGAACTTCGCCTCCGAAAGTTTGCAAGCCAAGTGTGTACATAAATACTGTATTGATTCAATCAGCTTTTACCATGCAAATAATGTTGTGTTGTACCAGAACATACAGAATGGTAAAAGTATAGCACATTAACAACGGTTGAGTGTACGTCTTTTAATTTGATATCAGGATGTAGATCAGTGTCTGCATGAGGTCAAAGGATCGATCCTCCTAAGTGGACTGAGGTTATTTCCTATTCTAACCAGTGTTCCTTGACTGGTACATTAAAGGCTGTGGGAAATGGCAGATAAAAGATCTCTTGCTGATAATTGGTAAGAGTAGTCTGTGGCAGCAAACAGTTTCTTAAGAATGTGGTGACAAAACTGCATTTGACAGCCTATAACCAATGATTATTAATCAATGTGTTTCAGTGGTGTCAAAAAACAAACCAACTTTATTTTCTTTACATTCTTTATTTACATTAATTGACAATATTACTATTATGCAGATTGCCATATTGTATTAAAACGTGTAGAATATTTGTAATTTTTTCTATTGTTTGAGTCACAGAATCTGTTAATAAAATTTACTTCTTTATATTATGTTTTTTTAATTTCTATTATATATTTAGAATATAGATGACTTAGTCCAAATGCAAAGAATGATCAAGTTGAACGTGGAACATTGCCGTTGTGAAAACATGGCAGCCATATTGTTTTCTCCTGAAGAACGTGGTCACTTGTCCTCTGATGAGCTGGTCGAGGCTGTTGAAGGCAAATACAACGCACTGAACGACAAGCTGCTTACTGAAGCTTTGATCAATCAGGTAACAATGATGCATTATTACTGAAGTCTTATTAAAAATTACAGTGTGGTCACTATGGAAAACTCCAGGAATTTCACATTTTTATACTATATTTTTATCATATTGCATCAAGTTTCAAGTTTCCCAGAAAGAATTGTATATGGTGTGTTACAGACTGTAATGGTGTTGAACTGTTCTGTGGTTGTTGTATCTTCAAATTGTGCTAATTTATTTATGCAGGTCGGCGAGGCTCAGTGGTGCATTCTGTCTGAACAAGAGCGACAACGTCGTCTTATGATACTGAAACTAAAACAAAAACAGTTACAACGAGAAGGGAAACATGATGAAGCTGCTGCCCTGTTAGGTGAGTACATGCATGAGGGAAGTCTGGACATTCGAACCACATTATTCAGAAAGTATGATATTACAGTGTATAATCTAAACCCAGTAGTATCTTCAGAAAACATATATTATTCAAAAATATTTTGATGTTTTTACTAGTTGACAGATCAATGAAAGTATGACATTGATGTTTTGGGGGTAATGATGTATTTTGGCGAGTTTAAAGCGAATCATCAAATGATTTAATTCGTCTATAACGAGTTGAGAAGAGCACATGATGTTTGTCCATGATGCAGGTATTCCGCAATATGTCAGCTGTTTGATGTTTGTTACTGATTTCACGTACATTGATGTGTTTGGATCAGGTGAAGCGTTGAACAATCAGGAGACATTGCACAAACTGATGGGTGACACTCGAGCTGATCAAGCACGCAAACTGGAAGAACGCCTTCAAAAGCGCAAACAGAGACTTTCTAAGGGTAATTATTGGTTTAGGTTTTATGTTCTGAGTATTGGAAAAGTATGTAAGTTCATGTACACATTCTTAATACTGTAAATTGCTAAATATAAATCATTTTAAAGTAAAATTATTGACAACGAAAAAAAAAAAAATTATGTAAACGTTATGTATTTCTATTTTCCTTTAAGTATACTGATTGTGACATCATTCTTTACATTCTCCCTTTTATCATAGTTTACAACAGTTACATTTATATCAGCATAGAGTGATCTCCCTTGGGTTTGTGCCCTCAGCCAAGACTCTTTTTAATAACTTCCTTTTGTTTCGTTGAACACATTAAGTTCATCTTGTACTTTAACTGGATTTCACTGACACCTGCGTATTCCTAACATTGCTGTAAACTAATTAATAGGATTGTCGGAGGAGGAGTGTGATATTCTTGAACAGGAAGATATCAATAAAGAAGAAGAAGAAGAGGAAAGCAGAAAGAAGAAAAACATTCTTCTGGAATTGGAGGATCGTTCAGCTCAGGTTTGAGCAATTTATTTACTGCGCTATGAGTGATTAGATTCGATAGCAGTATGTTGCGTTGTTACTATGCTGTCATACTAGTGAACCAACTCAGCAGATGTCTACTAATTTTAACACTAGGTTTGTACTTTAACACCACTTGATCATGGAGCTGCTAACTAACTCAAATGATCACCAATTGTTCACAGCAGACTGATACATTTGTACTCGTCTTGTTTATTTACCTCTAATTTTCTCAAATATTTTTATTTAGCCTATTCTCATTAATAAGATTTCCTACATAGGCATATTTTTCTATGAATCACAATTTTCTTCTGCACCTCATCTGTTACATGTCATTGTAGCTAAATTCACGCTAAAATAGTAACCCTCATTAAACAAAGTTTTATTATTATTATTATTATTATTATTATTATTATTATTATTATTATTATTATTATTATTGTCTTGGTTCAGAAATTAGTCTTAAAAAACGATGTTAGAATGGAGATTGTGTTGTTTCAGGAAATGGATTTGGTTCTCGGTCAACTGAAGGCGTCTGAAGATGTAGTTGAACAAGAAAGACAACGACAGCTGACTCTGCTGCGACTGAAACGAGAACAGCGACGCGTCCGACAAGAAGACAACTTCGACTCCGCAGCTCGTATGCTGGGAATCGCAGAAAATAATGCAAATAAGTGAGTTGTTTTAATATTGTGTCTATGCATTTACATTATAGCTTCTTGTACAAATGACTCCGTTATTGTAGGTTGAAGTGATATCCAATAACCGCTGGTGTCGTTAAACACACAAACTTTATAGAACAATATATACTGCCGAATAACCAGGGAGTGCACTTTATTGTATTATGTATCAAAATGCAAATGACTAATGTTTGTAACGGATCGGAAAGTTATTTTTTATGTATTGTTTTCAACTGGTTTCCTATTAATATCTGCACAACCAAACCCATATAGGACATAATACAGGCCTCAAGCTAGGTCAGATTGACAGGGAGAAGTTTTCAACAAGAGCGCGACTTAAACATACAAAGTACAAATAAATTTTTTGGTATGCTACGACTAACTTGTAAGCAGCCATTTACATTTCTGCACACAACCCCATCGAATATTTTTAATAAACTGATTTAACAAGGTTTGTGTTTGTTTTCATTACAATATATGTCAAGTTTCAGAGTTAATGCATATTATATTGTGACGTAACCACAGGGCTTGACTTAAGCAAAATTGATCGTAACCTATCGACAAGTTACGTTAAAATAGAAGGCAGTAAGCTATAGGTTACGACTCGTTATCATCTTTGAAGTCTCAATATCGCGATATTTTGCAATTTTTAGAAAAGTAAATGCAGTTAAAATCGTACTTTATTTCATATTTCCAAAATGAATGTTATAAAATGGGTCCAAACATTTAATTTTGACGAACTTGTAAACTGTATACAAAAGGAAACCGAAGCGACTTAACTAGTACTCATACTTCAATAAAATCACTAAACTGTAAAAGCGTAATAAAAATGCAATCCCCAGTTTTAAAATCTTTAATAAATAACGCAATGTAAAGCAATGGACCGTGCGCCGATATCACACACTTACATTCTATTTTATTTATTTTTTAATTGTATAATTTATGACATGATACTGATTAAAATGTTCCCTGTACAGTAAGTCCATATAAATATTTTCGGAAACATTCACACTTGAAACTAGAGCACCGATTTAAAAAAAAGAAAATAGTCTATATCCACTGTCGGTTGAGCATACCTATATAAACTTCAGAATTTGTACATAAATATGTTGCAGGTATGCACATTACTGGTATTTTGAATGTAAACATTTTTTTCTGCAAATTTCCTATCTGCAGAAAGGCAGTTTGCTTTGAAGTCATGGGTAAGGAAAAACATATAGATGCATTCCACCTTAGCTATATGCCTTCAAAGGAATCTTCATTTGTTACAGAATGAAGTAAAATATAATGGCCAATGCATCAATGCATGCATGTATGATTAAATTTTAAAGTTGTGCTCATTAAATCAATTTTGCTTTATTCAGATTCAACAGATAATTTGTACCAGCAAATACATTCTCCGTGAAAATGAAGAAAGTTTCCACTGAAGTGCATACATGGTGAGAAATATGATTAATGAAGGAAAATGGCCTTGCTCTACAGGGAATATTTTATTTTTATTAGCAATTTCTTAGTAATAGCTCATTTTGTGTGACAATTTTATTAAAATTCACCTTGGCAGACTAAGAAATAAAATCATTGTAAAGAAAGTACTTGATATAAATACCTGAAAACTAGGTGAGAAATACCGCTATTAGATATGCCGTATCTGCCCCTTATAACTGGTAACACCCAAAAATGTTTTACCCTTTTAAAAATAAACTGTACAAAATGAGATCTTACTGGTTCAAGTATATTAGTCTGTTAATCATAGCACATAATCGTTACCATTCGGAATTGTTGTACATGTTCCAACTATAGATTATTATCGATGATTGGTCATTTACATTACGAACTATGATCATCAATCACGAATGAAATATAATAATCGATCATTATTTTTAATGTAAATCATTCCGCAAACTTGCTTGCATATCGATGCATTTTTGTTTATATCCCACATGAACGTTTTTAATACAGTCAAACTTGTCTAAGCAGCCACCCGAGCGAGTAAGCAAAAGTGGCCGTTTAAGACAGGTGGCTGCTTATTACAGGTTGTACGTTATTGGTGTACTAAAATGTAATTTACTGTGTATTCTGGTCACTAATGTATGCATGCTCTATATTGTTCTTTGCTGTACAATGTCATAACATACTATGTCATAATATTTTATGTAACAGTATATTCCGACACCAACTTCTGTGGTGTTTGTTGAGGCGGATGAAAAAAGGGCCTGTTTGTGGCTATTCAACGTGTCATTGTTACAAGAAATATTGAAACATGACATTTGGGCACACATATTTTTCTAATAAGATTTGGGACATAATTATGTTTATAGCATATTACTTTCCTCCTGGGGATAATATGGTAAATGTGAGCAGTTTTGAAAATGAACCAACGCCTTTGTGAAAGCAAACATAAATTTTACCAGTCATGTAGTGAATATTAGAATTAATGATTGAATTATAAATTTCATTTAAATATATTAATGTCTTAATTTTTGTATTATTAATAATAATAATAGTAAACACATTATTAAATGGATAAATACATAAAACTAACTCATTTTACCGTATACACTTTTTTAAAGAAATCTACCAATTTTCTCAAGCAATATAGTTTAAAAAAAAAAATATGTCAAAAGTAATAATAAACTTTAAAGTACCAGGGTATAAAAATATTAAATAGTAACAACAAGTATTGTTTCTTTCTACCTTAGAGGTTTAGTCGCATTGACTTTTAAAGAAAAGTAAGCGACTTGGTTCTCAATGCATTGTTTTGTTTTACACAATCATCAAACGTGGAAAAATAACCGTTTCTCTTCACTATTGTTTTCTTGTTAAAAAACTGGATCCATGCAACCCAGTGCTTTCAAATAAAACCATTATATAGTGTCAGTTTAGACCGTGCATTGTTTATGTCTGCAGCCATAAAGTATTATGTACTTCTACTCCGGGATAATGATTGTCTTAGGAGCAGTAAAAACATGACTATGGTATGATGCGTTAATAATGTACTAGTTATTGTTTATTAACATGTAAAACTATTACAGCGATAACTTGTAGATCAAACTCAATTGAGCCGAGAAGAAAATAATACATGGTATGAAAAAATTATCTTTTAATGGTAACCCACCCACTGGGTTAGTAAACACATACAAATAGCTGAAAAGCTATTGGTAATACTTGTAATAACCTTTTTGATATATTTGTTTGGTTACCCTCTGAGCTATCTCCACATTCTAAAGCAGTAGCCCTCGAATAAAATGTAACACCGGTTCTAATGAGTTAGTCTTTTGGCAAGACGTGATATTAATGTTACATATTAATCTGGGAAGTGAATATAATGTCTGTTAAAAAATTTCCAAAGGGATTGTGCTGATTTAGTAAGCTGCGTCCCAACAACAATTTATGCCACTGTGTGGGTGATAGATAGTTATTGTCTTATAACATGCTATTAACGCTTGCTTTATTCCATTTTCTGGTTTGTAATTGATGGTTTTACACATTTTCAAACTGCACCACCCGTGTTTCACATTCCAGTTTGTTATTGTTTTAAAATATACAAAATTGAAGATTTACTACCTAGTAGCTTCTGGTCCATGTGACCAATGCAAATATTTATGAATTATTATCTATCTGTAAATGGCCACCAGATGCAATAGTTTACATAAAAGTACTATGCAGTAACTGAGAAAGTTGCACAAGAACAACTCGACATCTTTAACCTTCCAAAAATTTTTTTTTTTATTAACGTAGGCTGGCTATGCATTTTGTGTTACATTGATATAAAAATTCAATTAAAATGTGATTTTTGTTGCCATTCCAGGGCTAATGGCGATGTTGCTAGCGAAAGTTCCAGTAATCCAGATACTGGTGATATCAGTAATGTAAGTGTTTATGATAATGTTGTAGTCGGTAAATTCAATGAGTAGTAAACATTAGCTAGCAAACATGTAAAATTGTTTGATCGTAATTTCAATTACGTTTAGTTTATTTAAAAATATATTAACAGCTATTAAATATGCTGCATTCTAACCAAAGTGTTCTAAAAAATAGCTTGGATCTCGTTTTGAAAATATTGTCATCTCAAATTGTTTTAGACCGTAAAAGTCATCTTGGTCAGGCATATATTTTCATGTATCTGACGAGCCAGTATTTAATAAACAAATTGTGGTGAAGGGACGTAGTTTATCATTGGTTGTATTAATACAATTCCACATGTATATAACAAATAAACATGAGTGCATAGCACATAAAAATATTACTATGAGATGACTGGTTGTTCCCCTCCACCCCACAAGTACAAAGATTTTCTAGTGACTAAAATCGTTCCAATCTGGGATTTATAGGATTTATTTGAAGCCATTATCATTTACTGATGATTTCAGGAACTTTGGTTATGAATCTTGTTTCAAATTGGATTTGTTTTTATGTGCAGAAGCAGTTGCATGTTGCATCATATCTGATAATGTAGTCTTCTTGTCAAGGATAAACTATATGAAACTATTAATATTTTTCTTAATAGATAAGATTTACCAAAAACAGTTGTTTGATTTTTGGCATATTGTAATAAATTTACTGGCACTATTTCAGTAGAGTAGTCTCGCATCAATTTTAAAGACCCGGTGTGAGGTTTTGTTGGCATTATAATTATATTTTATTTTGTAGAATACAAGTGTAAAGATTACTGGGGACGATGAGCAAGTTAAGTCTATGCCACAGAAACCGACTGGACGACTGACAAATCAGCTGCAGTTTCTTTCTAAAGTAGTCATGAAAACTGTGTGGAAACATCATTTTGCTTGGCCTTTTCACAATCCTGTTGACTCTGAAAAATTGGGTCTTCATGTAAGTTGAATTGTATTAACTACAAAAGTTTGCTATTGTTAACATTCAGAATACCGACTCAATCGTCTGCTTTTCCTATTCAAGTGGTAGGTTATTTTACTTTCATTCTGATATGGTGACATCCTATGTGGCATCAGCAGATTTCTTCTGAGACCATGTCTCAATAACTTTCGCATGTTTTTGACACGCATGAGTTAAGATTAAATTCCGTGTTATATAATGAATTTAATATTGCTAATTAATTAAAGACAATCGCTCACCATTTTGGCTGGAAAATTAGGATCATGTGAAGAAGTCGTAGATAGCCACATAAAAATTTAATTTGTGTATAAACAGAAGTGAAAACACTGTCCTTGTTTGTCTACATATTTGCATACCATTATTATTTGACTACGCATAACAACAGAAATATCAAAATGTCATATTACGTAACATTAGTTTCACTGAATTTTAATGAGATGCTCATATAATATTTAATCTATTTTCAGGATTACTACAAGATCATCAAACATCCCATGGATCTTGGAACAATCAAAAAGCGACTGGAAACTAACTATTATAATAGTGCTAAAGACTGCATTCAAGATTTCAGTACCATGTTCACAAACTGCTATGTCTACAATAAACCTGGAGATGTAAGAACATTTTTTCCTGTTGTCGATTTTTTTATTGAATCATGACTTTACCGCCCAAATAATATATTTGACAATGTGTTCATCTATACTAGTATTTTTTGGTAAAATGAAAAATATGCATTGAATTTAGAAAGCAGATCTTAGTTGAAGAAAAGGTAGAGGTAAAGCTGTTTGTTTCACCTGGTAGATTTGTGAATGATTGTAGTTCTTGGTATGGGGGCCACCTTAGGATCTTTTCAATCCATATAATAATTAAAGCCTGTTACCATGCCTACAAATGCATGTGGGTAAATAAGAGGATTAAAATTAAAAACTGAAAATATGCAAGTCTTCGCTTAAACAAGCTGTTCCTGTATTTCTTCTTAGCCATGGTCTTGTATATACATTTGTCATTTGTTGTTCCTTTTCAGGATATCACCCTTATGGCTCAAACATTGGAAAAATTGTTTCTTCAGAAGGTAGCTCAGATGCCTCCTGAGGTATGTTGCTGCTTTAAAATTTTGGTATTAATGTACATATTATTCCACAGTTATGTGTATTGTTACATAAAATGCTTGAGTTCGTGGAAATAAGACCGCGTGTCGACCAACAATTCTAACTCCATGAAAAAGGACTATTAAGAATATTTTATGTAACTTACACTGGTAAGCTTCCTGCTCCACTGAAGTAAGTACTTGCGCATGTGTTAAAAGCCACTCGTAAATTGAACCTGTGTAACTAACGGCAAAAAGAATAGATAAATCGCCTGAATAGTCACTGCAGATCTATCTATATATCTGAGCCGAAATGTTTCAATTCAATTATAACTATTATCAGTAACTGAAATGGGAACTGGTGTTGGATTATGAAAAAACATTGATATTTTTTACAAACTGATGTTCATAAATAAACATGTGTAGGTTGATTATAGCTTCAAGAAGTTTTAATGGCTATGGTTGCTTTTAATTTTCAGCAACTAATAATACACATCCCCTTGTAATTCCATACCAAGTACTTTCTATCTTGCAATTTAAAAATATTTATGTTTTTCTTTTATAGGAAATAGAAATTCAACCACCAGTCAAAAAAACTCCAGGTCGTAAAGGACTTGGTCGTGGAGGCATCATTAGAGGATTACGTATACCAGGTTCAAAAGATGAGGTTTCACCTCCTTCGGTGATGGTAAAGAATGTTGATGCTCGTATCACCAAAACTGTTGAAGCACCAAGTCTCAAAGGAGCTGGATTGACTGGTTCAAAAACTAGTGTGACACAAAACGTTAAGAATTCTGATGTACCTGGACCCAAAAATAGTGCAATCATTGGACAAAAAGGTATTGGAACACCAGCTGCCAAAACAGTTGGTCCGTTAAGTTCCAAGGGAACAACAGCTGAAACACAAACTATTATACATTCACCTTCCAATGGCCCACCACCATTGGTAAACAGTGTTAGTCCACCAACAACCTCAACGCCAACGTTATCAACATCTTCACCAACCATTGGTGCACTTCCACCCCGTGTTCCAGTTCGCGTGACGTCACCTCCAGTGCAAGTAAATGCTGGGCCACCACCACCTGTTTTGGAACCTATTTTACCCGCCACATCCACATCTACATCTAGTCTGCTTCCTAGTGTTCATCCACCTGTTCAACCAACAAGGGTGAGTTGCTACATTTGTGTTTATAATTAAGTGCAATATTACAAATTGTCCAACTCATTGATTAATGCCATTACATGACCCATAACCAGTGATATCGTTCACAGGTCTACAGTAATGTAGCATTACATACAATATATCGAAAGTTTATACCTATTGTATATGATGACAAAATGGTTTTTAATCTGATTAAAGAGGTGTGTCAGTTTATATTTATTATGCCATTAACAAAACATGTTTTTAAACATTTATTATGTGATTGTTGCAACTTTAAAAAGATTTTTCTTTTTTTTTTCTAAATACATCACAAATATATTTTCCCAACAGTGGTGGCTGTATGTATTTATAGAAATGGAATGTATTATTTATTTTTTGTAGAGAAAACCAGGTATTAAACGCAAAGCTGATACAACAACACCCACAACGACACCATCAACAGTTGGACCAGGCATTTATGACTTTGAACCTGAGACTACTGTTCTTCCAAACAAACTTGCTCCAACACGTCGAGAAAGTGTACGACAGATTAAAAAGCCGAAGCGTGATTTGCCTGATGAAGAGGTTGTTATATTATTGCAAACTATTGATTTTACATTTACATATTAATAACTGCCCAGTGTATTGTTTGGCATTTCTGTCATTCTTTTTCACCAATAGGATTTTCTGAACTTGGATAAATATTCTAGTGTTGACACAAATAAAATTTTCCTGTGTTTAAGATAAGAAAATGTGTTTTAGAAGCTAATCATATGGCAAAGACTGACATTTTGGTAGTGTCTAAAGTGTCTTTATTACTAAAATGATTACCATAATTATTCAACATGATAAATGATTTATGCAATTTGTAACAATTTTGAGTCACTAATTATCGTTATTGATTGATGCTGTGTGTAATAGTTGTAACAAATTATTTTTTTACTCACATGATTTTTAATAAGTGAACCCACCTTAAAATTTATTTTTGCCTTCCCAAGTGTTTAACTTATATTGTTTGATTATAATGAGAGAATAGGAAAATATATCTCAAAAACTATAAAGATGTAAACAATCTTAAAACATTTTGTTAACAAAAGTGATAATATTGTGATGATATGCCTAGCAAGATAATTGATCCAAATGTGCATGTTCTATTTAATTATAATTTTACAAATGTTTATATGTATGGTTGTTTTTTATATTGATCTTTCAGAGCTCGGTTGATAATATTTTCCAGGCCCAGCATAGTTCAAAAAATAAAAAGGGGAAGGTATCTGAACAACTGAAGTATTGTACGAATCTTGTCAAGGATCTTTTTTCAAAGAAACATGGTGTAAGCATGTTTTCAATGACACTTCAAACTTAATACAAATTTTTTAATAAAATGTATTGCTAAAACTTTTAAGATATAATGTCCTTTATCTACAACTCTGACAACTCAAATAATGCTTGTAACTTAAAGTAGCCTTCATTGTTCTCACTAGTTTAAACTTGAAGTAGGGAACAACAGTTTACTCAAGTTGTATTTTATACAAACCGGCATCAAATGCCTTGACACTGTAAGATATATACACCGTATTGTATTTAGGATAATCTGCAACCTTTTAAATGTCTGACTAATTTATAAATTGTACTATTTATCTAACGTAAAAAGGTTTTGTGCTTTTGACCATATGACCTGTAGACATATTGACAAGACAAACTTTTAACTCAAATCTTATTTTAACTACACAATTTGCATTGGGCTTGAAAATTAGTTTACAATGTGATATTAATACTAAGGGCACCGAAAACAACCAACTTCATGTTTATGCCTTTACTCATCGGTGGCACTGGTGGTGTGATTATGTCCCAACTAATTCTTCACCAGATTCCTATTAGAAACACATACATATATACATTAGAATCTTGTTGGCTCGAACGCGGAAGGGTCAAATACATGGCAACGCTCGAACTAAGATTGAAGTCCTGCATTAAACCCTTATATTATGTTGCTGATGCTTGGGTCAAACTATGTGATGGGTCGAACAGTTTCTCGAGCATCGACAGTGTTCAAGCCAACGCGATTCAACTAAGTGTAAAAAAAACGAAAGGAATTTGTTCAAATATTCAAGTATGTTATATATATATATATATATATTATTGATAACTTATTGATAACTACTTTTCAGGCTTATGCTTGGCCATTTTATAAACCAGTTGATGCACAAGCTTTGGGTCTTCATGATTATTATGAAATTATTAAGAAGCCAATGGATTTGGGAACAATTAAAGTAAGTATTCACAAT
The DNA here is from genome assembly GCA_032355825.1 of Melanodrymia aurantiaca. Taxonomy (NCBI): domain Eukaryota; kingdom Metazoa; phylum Mollusca; class Gastropoda; order Neomphalida; family Peltospiridae; genus Melanodrymia; species Melanodrymia aurantiaca. The sequence goes on along the minus strand of JAULBR010105184.1, from coordinate 363 downwards.
GCATGTTTAAATTCTATCCTTGGGGAGACAACACAGAAATTTACCTTCCATAATGTATATTCTACTGCAATTCTATGTTGCTAATGTTTGTTTATGCCATTTACATTTCCCTGAGGATATAAAATACACTAAGTTTTAGCCAAATAGAAGTGTGCGCAATATATGTCATTGGGTGATTGAAGTGGAGTGGGCTCAGTGTCAATAAAATATACTGTAGAAGCATCACAATTGGGTAAATGGATATAAGAGCATACAAAGGTACAGGAGCGGGACGTAGCTCAGAGGAAAGATGTCCGCTTGTGGCGGGATGGGTCGAGAGATCGATCCTCCACAGCGAAAACATTTTTATGGGCTATTTTCCGT